>JAFIRS010003000.1:0-164729 GCA_018342105.1 Gonioctena quinquepunctata
GGGACAACAGAAAGCGGAAGGATCAAAAGCATAATCTAGATGGAACAAATAAAAGGAAAAATAAAAAAAAAAGAAATTCTACCGGACGAATTTTTTCGGAAAAACATTTTAGGGAACATAGAAATTTGGACAGGATAACGTCTGTCGGGTCCCTATAAATATATATATATATATATATATATATATAAATATATGTGTTTGGTTGTGTTTTTTAATTATCATTATCTGACCTCATTTTAATTCCATTTACATATCAAATATGTTATGATTTTTGTTTCAATTATTATCATCCGATCTTTATTTTCAGCTTTTCCCAATATATGTGATTGCGTCCAATTACTATCGTGACTATTTTACAATGACATATTTATTCTATTGTTTCCAATATTTCCCGATTTTATCAATATAAAAATTTAAATAATTCATTATATATTTCCTAATAACACATATATTTGATCATTTTAAAATTATATAAAACCTTAGTAATCTATGCGCAGGCTAGCCTTTGGATCTTCTCTGTGGTTATTCACTTCTATTCCTAATATTCAACTGAAAGTATATGTATTGATTTTTGGAAAATAAATATTATTATTATTATTATCCAAGAGATGGATCGCCGTCGATGCCGATTCATGGCCTTTGGTCCGGATTCAAATTAACAATGTTTGATGTAAATGTTGGGAAACACTGGATTAATAAGCCGCAATTTTTCCATTCTTTGTTTTTTATTGGTGTTTTATTCAGTTTCTAATGAAAACATATCACTTTAATTCAACAAATTTTTAATTTTTTCATTCAAATTCCAATTATTGGAATCGTTTTAAATGCTCCTTTTGTGGTGAAACAGCCATACCTTTTCCTGAAGTGAAACAACAGTAAAAATTAAACAAGAAACCAAGGATTCCGTTGTAAACGACTTTGAGACCTTTATTTTAACATTAAAAGTTTCAATTACTTATTTAGTCTGATCAACAAGTTCAAACTGGTGTTAATTTTGATAAAGCTCCAAAAAAATATGGGGCGATGCTCATTGGATTTAAATCAATTGTAGAAAAATTATTCCGATGATTTTACAGCACATGAAAAATTGCAATTGTTATTAACAGATGAACAGGAAAAAAAAAACATTTGTTTTCGCTAATAATAAATCAAAAGCTCACGTGATAAAAAAAATGAAGTTGTTTCGTTTAAAATTGAAATTATTCAAAAATTATGTAAAAAAATTTTTTTCAACAAATATTCTGTTATTCCCCTCGCATCTAACAATGGCATCAAGTAACGCTGGTAAGATTTTTTTACGTCATTTGTTAAAAACAAATTTGTCATTATTTATAAACAAATTACTATATAAAAAAAAATATAATTTTATGACAAACTAATGATTTTAAAAAACAATAATTTTTTTTAAACTTTTTTTTAATTTTTTTTTTTAATATTTTCAGTGTTTAAATGATTAGTTAGGAAATTATTTTTTCTCTTGAAATCATTATTGGCATTTCTCAATAGGCTAACAAATTTTTTTTATCAATAATGTCATTGTTTATTGATTTAACAATTTGTTATAAACAAATTCTGACTAATATTATATTTGTTTCTTCAGAAAGTAATTAGAATCACAGAAACAGCCATATGTAACAAAATACTATTTTTTTTTTTTATTATTACACGATACCGAATTTTTAACGGCCACTCTATTGTTAACTAATAAACTGATATAACTTTTTAAACTATTAGAGATACAATAATGGACAATCAAATTGTTTTTATAAAGGATTCATTAATCTCAAAATGAATTAAAGATCAAGTTTGTAACTATTGTTAATCAGCTGTTGTATGCATTTGTTTATAAAAATTGAAGATTTTTTTGACATTTTCGTATCTTTTATGACTTATAACTTGTTGAAAAATGCGAATACAGGAATCAACTTTCGACACAATTTTGTTCAGTGATGAAATATTTGCCTTTTTATATATTCTGATAAGTTATAGTAGCTTCAAACTGAAAGTGCTGCTTTTGTTTATTCAAAAATAAATAGATTTTGCAGATATTTTATCACTTAATCAATTTTTTTCGGCTGTATCTTCAAAATTTTTATACATTGAAACGAAAGAAGAATACTATAAGAAAAAATATTTGCTGCCAAAAGTTAAAGTACCATAGAGAAAGTCTGACTTAAATTCAACACGAGTTTGATAAATGATACTTAAAACACGTTTATAATTTAAACTATAAGATTTGGCAGATATTTTATCACTGAACAAAATTGTATTGCAAATTCATTACTGTGTTTGCATTTGTTAACAAGTTATAAGTAATAAAGGATACGAAAATGTCAAAAAAATCTAAAATTTTTATAAACAAATGCGTATAACAGCTGATCATCAACTTGCTACAAACTTGGTCTTCAATTCATTCCAAAGATGAATTAATCCTTTATAAAAACGACTTGAATGTCCATTATCGTATCTCTAATAATTTAAATGTTATAGCAGTTCATTACTTAACAAATCAAGTGACCGTTATAACTTCGGTATCGTGTAATTTTTTTAAATATGACTGTTTCTGTAATTCTTATTTCTTTTAGAGAAAATGTTGGTCAATTTGTTTTATAACAAATTGTTAAATAATAAACAATGAAATATTTGATACAATATTTTTTGTTACCCTTTGAGAAATGCCAATTATGATTATTAAAGAAAAATAATTTCTCAACTAATTATTTAAACAATGGAAATTATAATCATAATATAAAAAAAGTTTTCAAGATTTTTTTTTTTAAATCATCATTTTGTCATGATAACTGAATCGTAAAAAACATTTTTATTATAGTAAACTTGTCAATTTGTTTATGAATAATTCATCAACAGAGGACGTAAAAAAATCTTACCTACCACTTAGTGCCATCATTGAATGCGAAAACGGCAATAAAATAGGATTTGTTTGAATTTTTGTTTTACATATTTTTAATATTTCTTAATTTTAACTTTTAACAATTATAACAAAAAAATAAAAACTTTATGAAGTTTTATCACGTGATCTTCAATTATATATATATATATATATATATATATATATATATATATATATATATTATTATGTAATGATGAATTGTAAAATATAAATATTGTAATTTTTTGCCCTGTATAATAATTTGTATGTGGTAATAAAATTGCCAACGAACGTCACTGTTCCTCGTCACGTAGCTGAAATTGTTATTCCTTTTTCTCACCACAACTAGCAAGTTGGTACGCTCTCATCTCAAAGCAATTTTAGCCCTCATTTGATATGTCCCAAACCAAGTTATTCAATGGTCTAGGTATGTTTGTTGATCATTGTGAAAGAACAAACAACAAAATATCAAAACAATTATTTTCCTTTATTCAGGAAGACTTAAAATACCTGGCCTACGAGATATAACTTATACAGTGGGAATATACAAATATTCACGGATAATCATAAAATTGCAATCATGGATAGATAAACAGAACCTCACTTTTCCGTGATGGTGAAGTTTTATGTTATTGTTAAATAAGCTGAAATAAAGTTCTTCAGATGTGAAATACGTTATTGGTGAAATAGTTCAGGACCGAAAATGCACTATTAAAGTTTTTATACCTGTTGGAGATGTCTGTGTTTCAAGATATGCCTTGAAACTAGATACCTTGTCACTACAAGCGCTATCAGGAACTCCAATACCATAACTCAGGAACCATACAGATGCGGAAATCAGCTTTGGAGACGTGGAAATGATATATAATTCAGGTAATACTAGTATTGCTCTTCAAATGTTGGAATTCGTTCAATTTTCAGTTTCTATCAAAATGTTGCGTCCATTCCCTTCTAATTTTTCTTTCAATCTCCTCGTTGGCTTTGTTTGTTGTCGCCTCGATACAAGTTTCCCTTCCTGTTTTCCCATTTGAATTTTTGAATTCGCGCACTAAATTGTCACATTTCACTGTTTAGGTTTATCTTACTCAATTTATATATCCAACTATTTTTCCATACCAATTACTATTTACAAATTTTAATAATAATTGCTTATGATATCAACCAATTGCTATTCCTTCACAATTTCCAATTTTTACCTATGACCATCTATTCTCTGATTGGCTATTATCATGAAGACGTTTGCTGTTCTACCATTGGTTACTTTTAGCTATCTCCAATTTCATATACTGTATGTTTCAAATTTACAAATGTGTTGATCACCTTTTATTCGTGCAAATTTTGTAAATTTAGACTTTTTGTTGGCTTTTTTCCAATTATGGTTTATGATCATTATGACAGTGTATGAAATTGATTGTTTCATATTATTTTGATATTTTTATCTATCCATATTATACAAAGGCTTATAAATAAATAGAACTTCAAAAGTTAGTCAAAAAAAAATCTCTTGGAACTAAAACTTTTAGTAATTATTATTTTTGTGGTTTTTTTTTCTTTAAAATTTAACTGGCATAACATAACATAACAACATATATATATATATATATATATATATAAGGAAGGCTCCAGAAACCAACTTTTATGTCGCCATTTGTAAACACTTGTTAGTTAACAACTGCGTAACTTTAGAAAAATCAGCATAAGAATTTATTTTCAGCGGGACTTCTTTTTCAAGTATTTAGAAATTCAAAAACATTCCACTATGCTCATTTTTCCTTTCATGGAATAAACATTATAATTATATTTATTATTAAACGCTGAAAAAAAAATAAAGAGAATCATGTAGACCCCTCTTCCAAGAAATAAAAAATACTTCCACTGTGCTGCATAAATAAACTGGAAATTTACTGTTAAATATATGAAAACAGAAACAGCATTCCCTGTCATAACGACATACAAAACTATCCAACAAGATTTAGCAATAATATGTACGCACCTCAGAATCACTTGAATATATGCCTGAATGGTCCCATCTCTAATAGGATCAGGGTATGCAACGACCTACTCTCTAATATTAAACAAGAAGTCTCCTACTTCAGATTTGAAAAAGCATTGGGGATATATTTATTGATAACATTTTTTATACAATGGGTGAGATCCTATCGTCATAATGTTCTTTTCTCCATACTCTTGTTACATCCCACACTATTATTTAGGAATACTCATTATATCCACCCCGGCTAAACGACGTTCAGGCCGTTGTTTCGTTATCAAAAGATTAACCCTCTGGTAACGCCACTGGTTTGGATCAACTCGTTATTCCTATAATTGTATAAGACGCTAAGGACCTTCTCGTATATAAAGCCTATACTCGATTAGTCCTTTGTTGAAAAGTTGCTCGAAAAACAACCATTTTGTTGGGTATTGCAGCAATTTATAAAAGAATTTATTTGCACTGAAGAGTTAACGGACACGAGCGGCTGTATCCATTACCTCTTTCTAACACCCAGGAACATAGGTTGTTTATTTGGGGTATATACCTTCGCCTGAACTCTATATCAATAAAAGGCACTGGGAATCAAAGAAAACTTATATTCATAAATGAAATTATACATAAGATAAGACAAGAAAGAAAAAATACACTGTTATCCTCAGAATGCCACTTTGGGTAACTTTCAAGAAATTATCAAAAAAACAAAATCTGTTAATTGGAGATAAAAGAAAAATAAAATAAATGACTAAAGAACTGCACTCTCTACAAACATTTTCCTTTCAATCCTGTATAATCCATTCCTATCTTTATAGACTGAGTCACCTTTTTTTAACAAAAAGTAAATTGACAGAAATTATTGATATGACATAGGATAAACAAACAAATAAGAACACCATGAAAACATTTAAATAGGTAACAACATGTCCACTTTTACTTGTGATTTATCAATACCATGGATTGTGCCCTTAAAGGCAAATGACCCTGGTTTAGTACCTCTCGACAATGTTTTGTTTTATGGGAGATATATATGCACAACATGTATATTAAGGAAAGCATATAATATGAATAGGAAACCAAAACATTAATTTCAATAATAGGAACTCATTACCTAGGTCGAATTGTACAGTTGTTCTCCTTGGGTCGCACTCGAAGAATTTCACGATTAACCGGCTTTATTATCTCAAACGCTTGTCATGGTTCGTTACCGGATCAGGTTACCTGGATGAATTATTTGCTTAGTTTTATGGACATTCAGCAAAGAAACGTCATTCGATCGAGAGAATGCACAACACTGGAAAAGTTTATTTTCAACGGGGTACTTTCGTATTTACAACACATGAATTGAACTATTATTAGAGTGATTAAATTGTTCGTATTTATGCGGTGAAATATTGTTTTTACACTGACTCTAGTTAAAAGGTTGTCATGTTAAATTTCGTTAATCGATATGGTGTTTACCCGTGGAAAGATTTTATTTCTCGTGACATATTTCACTGGTACTAATATGAATGCATACTAATTTTCTTCACGTATGATAGACGGATTATTCCACGGACTACTGTTCGGAACTAACTAACTCTTTTCGTTATGCTCCCGTTGGCTTTTATAATATTCTTCGATCGGGCTGGGGCGGGACTTAGTGTGTTTTATGAGTTTTTTTTAATGGGGACATTTGTAAACATGATAAGGCTTCTGTTGTCTAACTCGTTCTCGCGTATCTTCTGTTATAATTGGATAATATTTTACTGCCTGACGGTAGCGGTCGGCTAGTCTGGGAAATAATGACCAACAAGGATGTTTATACATTTATCGGTAGCGATAACTTGTGATTTATGAGTCGGATACGGCTCTTAATGATGTGGGCTGGTGTGACTGTCGTTATCGGGATTTTTTAATGGTTTTGTTTGTGTTCGGACGAGTGTTAGAATTATGGATGCGTTTTCGGTAATGAAATAAAACTGATTTTTTTTATCTCTCAGTGACGTTGAATAGTGGATGATATCCTGTGGCAAGTTTGAATTCTCTTTTGTAAAAGGATTGATCATAACAAATTGTCACTGCCCTGTAAAAAAGGTCTCTACTCTGAATAATAGGACCTTTTTGTTCATTATTGAATGAAAATATTTGGTTCATGTTTTATGGTATGAAATCATCTTTTTGTTGTTACCTATAGAAATGATAGTCTGTGCTGAGTATGGTATTCATCATCTCAGAGGTTTATTATAAAAAATAAAAAATAAGATAAGTAAACAAAAAATGCTGTACACCTACAACACGTTGGCATGTATGAAGTTTTGAAAAGAAATAATGTCTGTTCATTGTATAAGAGTTCATAAAACTAAAAATAATAGTAAAATGTGAAATACACACAAAAAAAACTTTTACAACTGGCACGGCATCAAACTTGAATAGAAGTTCTGTCTCGTCACCATTTACGAGTTCCGGGGATCCTGAGGACCGGTATCTGTCACTCGGTCGGGGTGACTGGCGATGTTGAACGCCTGAGTGATTATGCTCGAACTGGCAGCTAGGGCATCACTTGGTTGTCATCAGAATCATCGTCCGGGGAGGTGTAGTGGCTACAGTTCTTGAGACATAGCTGGCGACTCGGTTGGGGTTAGTGGGTCCAGTCTAGTCTTCCTTCGGGGTGGTGCGTGTCGGTTTCGATCGTCGTGCAAACTTGACAATTGCATACGGGCTTCGTGGATGTGTTTCAGTGTTTGTCGTCGGACCAGGGTTGTCGGTGTGGGTCTGCAGAGTGCCGGGTACTCTCGGTGGTGCGTGGAAACAATCACACTGGGTAATGTTTCTGGTGTCAGTGTCTCATGTATTCCGCATGATGGCGATTAAAGTGCAAAATTGAATATGAGATGTAAGTGCGCACGTGCTCGGATGGCGGTTTCTGCATCCACGTATTCACGTCGTAGAGCAGATTGTTTACGGATGCCTTCAGGATGCTTCGCTTCGTGTCGAAACTGGAGATTTCTTTACGGAGTCTAGCAGCATCTCCATGGGGTAGCTGGTGTTGGTAACTTGTTGATCACGACTGGGTTTATAAACAAAAGCTTTGCTGGCTGACTAACGGGGTGTCTCGTGTAAGAATTCGGAGCACAATAATGTCAATCTAGTCCCACGCACGTATTTATATAGAATCGATATCTCTTTATTTTAATTCTCACTAGAGGTTAATTGTTATGGGGTCAGCTTTAACGTCCTTTCGGGTTATCTTATTTTAGGATTGAGGCACTTATTTTTAATATTCATTGGAAAGGGTCCCTTTTTCTTAGCTTCACTATCGCGAACTGGGAAAAGATTATTTTTATTTGTGACTGGACGTGAAGATCACTATTTATCGTAATTTTAGGTCAAGCGTCGCGTAGAGGTAATAAAATGTCCTTATTTATTTTGCTTATAATTTTTCATTTCTTGGGTCCAAGATAGGCCTTTGAATGGATATGATTTTATCGTCGCATAAATTGTTTCTTTTCTGTTGATGGGGTGGTATCTCAATGCCAGTTTGGGTAGGTTGAGATTCAATAACCGTGAGATTGTTATCCGTCGACATTTCTGCAGGAACTTGTCGGGGTAATTTATGGTTGATTACAAGTGAGTCAACGTATCCCAGAAAGCTGCGATTACATGGTAGGTACATCCATGATTCTGTGTATGGCTATCATGTTTATGGCTGTTTCCATACAGAATTTTATTACCTTATGCAAAAAATATATCCCTAAGAAACTGCTGTTACGTCTCCAATGAAAGTAGATACTCCATATAGTTTTTCATAGTGCTGTTGGCTAGTTTTCTATCTCCTCGGGGTGAACAGGTTTAACGTAGAGAAACCCTGATCTGATACGGGCTTATTGGCCATTTTGTTTTATCAGAATATTATTTACTGCTTGTCTTTCGGACGAAAAAAAGTAATATTTTTGGCTTGTCTCATTTCTTCCGGTTGTGTATATCCCACCATCACCAATAGGTTGTATTCTGGCTGTTGCATTTGTTGTTCTTCACTTATGGATAATTCTGGGGATTTCCTGCTATGGGATAAGGGTCGTAGGCTAACCAAGTAACCTTCTATATAATTTGGGGAATGATGGAAGAACATTCGATCTGTTGTCCTATTTCTGTATAGTTCGTGTCAACGGCGCCATAAAATATGTTTTGTTTAAATATGTCACAGGCAACTCTTGATAACAGTTTTCTCTCTCCTGATTTGAACTATAACCGGTGTGCATTTCAACAAATATAGTACTTCCCCTTTTTATTTTTGCAATATACCCTGGGTCTTGGGATAGTAGCTGTGATATGGGGGTTCGGAGATTGTTGTGCCATCAATAATCTATTCTTGAGAATTTCTCTTTTTAATATACACCTTCTGTGAATAGTATCGGCGAGCATCGTGTTCATACTCCTTTAAACGTTTGCTCTATATATAAAATTTCGAATTTACACAAGTTATTATATCGGCAGTTGGCTCTGAAATTATGTAGAAGTTTACTTGAGATGGGGTCATATTGCTGGGTATTTTCGATGATTAATATTCGGGGATGTTCTGTCAACCACATTTCAAAATCACAAATTCCTTCTTTTTAATTAACTGCGGAAATGTTTCGTCCTGTCTTCAATAACCATGTATTGGTTTATGTCCGTCTGACTTAGTTTCTCTATTATTTTAGTTGCTTTTCCTTCGTAGAGTTGTCGGTACCTTCTACATTCTGAGGTTTTATAGGGTCCCAGGCTATTTCTCCTTGGAACGCATCCATACAATATCCTGTACTAAATTCGCAAAGAGAGTTGGTTCTCCAAACAATTGTATTGGTATCAGGTGTGCTATTGCGGAATAATCTTTCAAGATGATCTTTGCGGTTGCAGTAACCACAACATCTTTATATACCTTACCTTGGAAGGTATAGGTGGCATATGGCATTTACCATTTTCCTCTAATTCTCCGGCTATCACGATTCTCGCGGTTTGGGTGGTGTTGGGCTGTAATTTAATTATATCTCTAGAAAAACCTCTGTATTCCAAATACTGATGTATCTTTAAGCATTCTGCTTTTCCTACGGTTTGCATAAATGTAATTAGGCTATCCGGTATAATAGCTGAGTGTGAGAACATGCCACAATGAACCATCAGTTGAGTAATTTCTACTAAACAGGACTTAACATGAATGGTTTCAAATTTCTGTTTCTCAACCGCGTATACACGAAGATCCTGTACGGTGTATGCATTGGATAATTCGGGACATTTTTGTACATCCCTTAACGATATCGCAGTAATATTGGCGGTTGGATTTCGACAGTCGTAGGCTATTAATCCAACTGTACCGGGAATTTCATAATTAAAATAACAGTCCCCAGTATCAAGATTTTTTAACTGCGACTTTGACCTGTTAATTCTTATCGTTTCATTTTCGGTCGATACGGAATCGTCTGAACCCCTCTGGTATAATTCCATCGTTGGGCCCATTTCCTACACTTGTTCCTTAATTTCGAGTGTTTGACCTGCGTATCTTGTCCTTTTTGAAAGATTACTCCCTATCTTGTTGTAAAACAGATGTCTCGGAGATTTGTGAAGGAAGGGACTAGGAAGCTTCGGAGGGTGTGACCGCGCTGCAGGTAGAATGGTTCAATGTTTATAATCACGGCTATTAACTTCACTTATCGTTCAGCTGACCGGGTTAGGTTAGCGGTATAGTCTCGTATTTTCTCCGCACTGGTTCACTTGGTAGGGTTGTCTCTATTAACGTCCCAGGATAATAGACCAATTTGAAACTATGTTTTGGCAAGGACAGCAAAAAAAATTTTTTTTTTTTTTTTTTTAAATTTAGGTCACGGTTAGACTGTATCCTATACATACATACATCTCCTAGAGTTTCTCAATTAATTAAAACTATATATATACATACATATCTTTGTTGCATTCCCAGTGCATTTCAATTTACATGAAGCATTGTTTTACTGATGTTTGCCGTTTTTTGTCAAAATCCAAGGTTCCTCAGGTACCTGTCCCCGCGACCTTGTTTGGTAACCATGATTTACTTCAGGGAGCTTTCCCGATCTTCGTCCGATGTTTCACTGGGGTTACGACTTTCGAAACTGTCCACATTTTCTAGGGGTAGTTCGTCTTGCCTAGGCATTAGCGCTATTTCGGAAACGGGTTCAGTTCCTACACTATTTTCGTTTCCTACGCGTGTTTCGTGGATGTTATTTAAATTACGATATTTTTCCAACTCTTCGGGAGTGATGCAATAATTCATGTCCAACATTTCGGGTTCTTTGTTGTATACACTGGGGCGATTTTCTCCACTTTCCTTAGGGATTTCTTCTTTGACGGATTTTCTACAGTCTTCGAGGATTTCTATATTCTTATAAACTTTCAGTCGATTTGCGTGTACAACTTGGCTTTTGGTTTTTCCTACCTGTTGTATTTCAAAATTGACAGGTGATATTTTTCTTTAAAATTCTCCACGGTCCGGTATATCGTGGTAACAATTTTCGAGCTAGTTTTTGACCGGCTCTGACATTGGGAGGCGTCTTTAAATATGCTAACGATCCTATGGGAAACTCTTTTAATTTAGCCTTTTTATTGAAATTTCGGTGTGATTTTTCCGCGGCAGTTTCTACGGATTTTCGGGCTTTTTGATGGGCAACTTGCAATCTCTGGACCATTTCTGAGGCGTAGTTTTCTAAGGTATCATACCTTATACGGGGTGCTCTTAATGTTAGGTGATGTGGTAGTAGCATGTCTCTGCCAAACATTAAGAAAAAGGGGCTTTCCTGTGTGGATGAATGAATCTGATTTCTTATAGCCACCAGGAGCATCGGTAACTGTTCGTCCCAATCGGATTGTTGTTCAGTCACTGGGTGTGATAATGTAGTTTTCAAGTGTCCATGGAATCGTTCTACGATGCCGTTCGTGGCGGGATGATATGCTGTAGTATTCAGTTTCTAGATTTTTAGTCGTTGGCAAATGTCCAGAAATAGAGCAGATAAAAATTGAGATCCTCTGTCACTCAATAAATATCTCGGTGCTCCATAACGTAAGATGATATGTTCTACAAATACTTTCGCTACCGTCTCGACAGTAATATTAGGTATTGGAATGGCTTCGGCATATCGAGTCAGGTGATCCATTGCTGTAAATATATACTTGTTTCCATTTTGGTGGTTTTCGATGGCTAAATTTCAATACTGCTTCCGGAATAGGCATTCTCTGCATTTCCGTTGGTTTTTGGTTCGTAGTTTTATGAATGTTGCAGGAATGACATTTCTGTATGTATTCATTGATATCTTTCTTCATGCTAGGCCAGTAAAATTCTCGTTGGATGGTGGTTAGAGTTTTCTTTTGTCCTCCATGACCAGAAAATATGTTATCATGGTACAAACTTATAATTTGTTTTCTAATGACCTTGGGAGCATAGATTTTGTCCCGACGCTCGTCTACAAAATTGTCATCTTCGTCGGTCAATGTAGGTACTAATGCAGAAATTTGGGGGTCTGTCTTCTGCATTATGCGGATGTCGTCCAAGTGCCATAACGTTTCAACTACAGGTTCTATGTTTTCACTGGATTTACTAAGCACACGTACTTGGCAGTCTTCGGTTATTCTTTGAGTCATTTCCGCACTATGTTCGTCTGTTTTTATCCTGGATAAGGTATCGGCATTTATATTATCTCGGCCTGGTCTGTATTTAATAGTAAATGAGGGAATTCCAGGAGTGCCATGGCCCATTTGGCTAGCCTGCTACTTGGATCTTTGATAGACAATAAATAAGTCAATGGCCGGTGATCGGTAATGATGGTAAAGTGCGTACCAGTCAGATAGCACCTGTATTTCTTTACAGCCCAAATCACTGCGAGACATTCTCTTTCTATCGTAGAGTACCTAGTTTCAGCGGCATTCAAAGTTCTGCTCGAGTAACAAATGGGATGTTCGAATCCAGAATATTCTTGACTCAAAATTCCACTTATGGCGGTCGCGCTGGCATCTGTGGTAACCACAAAAGGTCGAGAAAAATCGGGGTATTTTAAGATCGGAGGGGAAATTAAAGCTTCTTTTAGTGTATCGAAAGATTTTTGTTGTTCTTGTCCCCACTGGAATTTTACCTCTTTTTTGGTGAGTGCTGTAAGCGGTTGGGATATACTCGAAAGTTTGGTACAAACTTTCGGTAAAATCCGCATAATCCCAAAAATGCTCGGATGTCTTTCACTCTTCTTGGTGGGGGGTAGTCCTTGATAATTTTAGTTTTTCAGGATCTGTTTGGCAACCTTTCTCGGAGATAATATGTCCAAGGTATTTTGCTTCTTTTTGCATAAAATTACACTTAGTTGCCTTGAATTTCAAATTACTGCTCCTCATTTGTTCGAAAACATTGCGTAACCTGTCTAAATGTTCTGAGATGTTGGGTCCACTAAAAACGATGATATCGTCCAAGGGTAGACTAAGCACGCCTTACCTATATATTTCGCAGAAATGTTCTCCATCTGCCGGCACCAAGTGCTAGGGGAGTTCGTCATCCCCATAGGCATACGGAGAAATTCGTAGTGTCCGTTTGGTGTGGAGAAGGCACTCTTCTCTCTGTCTCGTTCATCAATTCAATTTGAAAATATCCACTAGCTAGATCCATCACACTGTATAAGCTAGTACCTTGCAAAACTTTTCGATCGTATCCTGTATATGTGGTAATGGGAAAAATCTGTCTTCGTGATGGCATTCAATTCCCTGTAATCAATGCACAGTCTGAACTGGGGATCTTCTCCGGGGTGCAATTTTTTTTCAACCAGGATCGCTGGAAAACTCGAAGGGCTACAGGATTCTTTTATTATTTCGTTATCCAACAATTCCTTAATTTCTTGGTGCATTATCTTCTGCCGCTGGTAAGGAATTCGATAAGGTCGTTTCGAAATAGGCGGAACATCCTCAGTGTGTATCCTGTGCTTTACTAGATGGGTACAAGTTAATTTTTGACTAGGGGCCTTAAATACATCAATGTACTCCTTGATGAGGGTGGCCAATTTAATTTGAGCTTCTTCCGTTGGATTCTCGAGATGTAATTGTTGTAAAATTTTCTGTTCATCTTGTAGGTTTATGCTACGGATCATGAGTCCATTCGTCATAGTTTCCACTTTATTTTCTGTATCTGCCTCGAAACCATGAGCTATAATATGTTTCCGGGGTATGATCAGTTCCTGTTCCAAAATGTTTATCAGTCTGATGGGTATTTCGGTATCATTTTTTCCTATCGATCTCGCGATCATCAGCCCTTTTATAGCTGCTTTATCTTCAACTATAATATTTTCCGACAATAATTTTCTTTTTGTTCTAACCATACATATTGTCATTGCTCTAGGGGGTAAAATCATATCTTTTGGCAAGTACAGTCCTGTCCCATAATTTTCTTCAGTCACTTTTTCACCTCCCTGTATAACTATTTTTTGTTTACTTCTGGAAGATTCGGCGTCCCGAGTTTCTATCCTTCCGATAAGTCTTTCATTCTCTGTTTGACTGGCTTTATTTTCATAAACTTTTCTATACCTTGTTTTCATCCGTTCCTGGCTCTTATTTGCCTCCTCGTATCGGTGGTCTGTCTGTTTAGGGCGTATATTCTCATACCCAGACTTTTCTTCCTGCTCCCTGTTGAGTTTTCGGGATAATTTAGATTTTCCTTTCCACTTCACTGTTTCTTTAGGAGAGAAATTGTCGCCCTTAGACGGACATATTTCTGCTTTTCGGTTGTCCGGTGCGAACGGCGGGATGTCTTCCACGATTTTCGTTTTCAGAGTTTGGAGTTTTTCCATGTCTCTGGTAGTAAAAGAGTCATCCTTGGACGAACTGGCTTTTTCAGTACGAATGTCGTTCAGGCTTCCCGTGCCATATCGCCTAACTAACCTTCCTAATATACAGGGTGTCACGGCTGTCCCAATATTCCCGATGGATGGCGAAGTTTTCTCATCCCCTCGTGGTGAGATTTTCTTTTCTCTATTGCTCGTCGTTCTGTCAGTGAACAAGGTCTCCATTAAATCCTTATTCCTGTTCTGCGTCTGTAAACGCTTATCTCTATTCTTCCTTTTCCTTTTCGACTTTTTTGGTTTTTCAGTGGACGTGGCTTTCTCTTGATACCGTGTCTCCTTTAAATCACGTTCTTCTGCCTGTCCTGGATTTTCTACTCGATTGCTGTTTGAGTCGGCCGACCTCATTTCTGGATGTGAAAATTTAGTTCCAAATACTTCGCAGTCTGATGCGGGCGGCGCCTCCCTTATCTGACCGAGTTTTCTTTAGACATCGTTTTTCGTCCAGCTATCTATCGTAGTAGTAAATTCTTTCAACTGTTGCTCTAAAATTTCTAGTCGTTTGTCCCATTGGTTTTCCTTCTCATTTTCCGTATGATAAATGCGTCTTCGTTTTTTTTCGTTTACTAATTAATCTAGCTTTACTTGATACTTTTGCAGAAAGTCTAGACCTAAAATTATTTCTGTGCTCAAATGTTTCGTTTCGATTAATATAAATTCGTGCTCGATTTGGGTTCTTTCATTCAGTTTTATTGGCAAAACTACGGTACCTATATATGGAATTCTATTTCCCTGTACGTCTTTTAAATTGAATTTTTCTTCGTAATTAACTTTCATACCGTGCGTAATGCTAACGTGGGCCAACGATACTTCGGCACCCGTGTCTACCAGGGTAGTGCGAAAAATTCCATCAATTTCTAGAACTATGACGTTTCGCTGGGCTTCTCCCGTGGTATAGGTTAGTATCGTGTGTGTTGGCCTCCTATTTACCGTGTTGCGTTTTAATGGCGGTTGTCTGCGGTTCCCAACGGAGAGATTGCGAACCGGGTGGCCATTTAAATTTCTTCTGTCCATATTTCTTTGTCCATTCCTGTTTTACGTTGTATGACATATGACCCGGCTGATTACAATTGAAACAAGTTCTGTTCTTTAACCTACAGTCCCTAATTTCATGTCCTCTTCTACGACAATACTGGCATGTCTTTATCGTTGCTGGTGGTCCATTTGCTGTGACATTTCTAAAACTTCTCTCTCCTGGCCTACTTAGGTTTTCTATGAGCTCTTCTTTATCGGCTAGTTCGATAGCTTCGGTCAGTGTATCAGGACTAGCGGATAGTATGCGTTTCCTGATGGGGTCCAATAATCCCATAGCAAACTGCGTGATGACATCTTGCTCGTGGCGTTCAAGACTAAAATTTTTGCAGCACAAATGTTCGTAAGACTAAAATTTTTGCAGCACAAACTTTCAGACGTGCCAAAAATTGGCGGCAAGTTTCAGATCTACGTTGTCGGCATTCTAATAATTTCCTTTTGTCCTGCCCTGGTATTTTAGCTATACCAAACTGTTCCTGTAAACCTCTTTTCAATTCGTTCCATACTGCTGTATTTCTCAATTGATTGTCGGCGTCAATGAGTTGTTTCGCAATGCCTCTTAGTTTCAATCGAACGATAGATACTATTTGCAATTCTGTCCATCCAGCTAGAGCGGCTGTATCTTCAATTATCCTAATAAAATCTTTGATACTCGTCTGCCCGTTATAATAGGGTATATTATCTAATGTGATTGCTATTGTTGGCTCTGGATTTGGCAGAACCTGCACTACAGGAGTTGTTGTTGACGAAGGTCCCCCTGGAGGAGTCATATTGAGAACTTTCCTCCTTTTGGATGAATTATTTACTAAATAAAATCTTTCTTATACTTTTCTGATATTGAGTTCTGCGAATTGTTCGGTATGAACGTTTTATTTGTATATATGCGTTAATGTACTTCCTCAATTATTACTCGCACACCTGACATCAGTGTTACATGCTGGGCTATACAGGGTGTTGGGAAAACCACACACCTGACCACCAGTGTTACATCCCACACTATTATTTAGGAATACTCATTATTCCACCCCGGCTAAACGACGTTCAGGCCGTTGTTTCGTTATCAAAAGATTAACCCTCTGGTAACGCCACTGGTTTGGATCAACTCGTTATTCCGTATATTTAGCATAAGACGCTAAGGACGCTTCTCGTATATAAAGCCTATACTCGGTTAGTCCTTTGTTGAAAAGTTGCTCGAAAAACTACAATTTTGTTGGGTATTAGCAGCAATTTATAAAAGAATTTATTTGCACTGAAGTTAACGGACACGAGCGGCTGTATCCATTACCCTCTTTCTAACACCCAGGGAACATAGGTTGTTTATTTGGGAGTATATACCGTTCGCCTGAACTCTATATCAATAAAAAGGCACTGGGAATCAAAGAAACTTATATTCATAAATGAAATTATACAAAATCTGTTAATAATGGAGATATAACAAAAAAAAAAAAAAAAAATACTAAAGAACTGCACTCTCTCTGTTAATAATGGAGATAAAAAAAAATAAAATAAAATGACTAAAGAACTGCACTCTCTACAAACATTTTCCTTTCAATCCTGTATAATCCATTCCTATCTTTATAGACTGAGTCACCTTTTTTAACAAAAGTAAATTGACGAAATTATTGGATATGACATAGATAAACAAACAAATAAGAACACCATGAAAACATTTAATATAGGTAACAACATGTCCACTTTTACTTGTGATTTATCAATACCATGGATTGTGCCCTTAAAGGCAAATGACCCTGGTTTAGTACCTCTCGACAATGTTTCGTTTTTATGGGAGATATATGTATGCACAACATGTATATTAAGGAAAGCATATAATATGAATAGGAAACCAAAACATTAATTTCAATAATAGGAATTCATTACCTAGGTCGAATTGTCCAGTTGTTCTCCTTGGGTCGCACTCGAAGAATTTCACGATTAACCGGCTTTATTATCTCAAACGCTTGTCATGGTTCGTTACCGGATCAGGTTACCTGGATGAATTATTTGCTTAGTTTTATGGACATTCAGCAAAGAAACGTCATTCGATCGAGAGAATGCACAACACTGGAAAAGTATTTTCAACGGGAGTACTTTCGTATTTACAACACATGAATTGAACTATTATTAGAGTGATTAGAATTGTTCGTATTTATGCGGTGAAATATTGTTTTTACACTGACTCTAGTTAAAAGGTTGTCATGTTAGAATTTCGTTAATCGATATGGTGTTTACCCGTGGAAAGATTTTATTTCTCGTGACATATTTCACTGGTACTAATATGAATGCATACTAATTTTCTTCACGTATGATAGACGTGATTATTCCACGGACTACTGTTCGGAACTAACTAACTCTTTTCGTTATGCTCCCGTTGGCTTTTATAATATTCTTCCGATCGGAAGCTGGGGCGGGACTTAGTGTGTTTTATGAGCTTTTTTAATGAGGGGACATTTGTAAACATGATAAGGCTTCTGTTTGTCTAACTCGTTCTCGCGTATCTTCTGTTATAATTGGATAATATTTTACTGCCTGACAGGTAGCGGTCGGCTAGTCTGGGAAATAATGACCAACAAGGATGTTTATACATTTATCGGTAGCGATAACTTGTGATTTATGAGTCGGATACGGCTCTTAATGATGTGGGCTGGTGTGACTGTCGCTTATCGGGATTTTTTAATGGTTTTGTTTGTGTTCGGACGAGTGTTAGAATTATGGATGCGTTTTCGGTAATGAAATAAAACTGATTTTTTTTATCTCTCAGTGACGTTGAATAGTGGATGATATCCTGTGGCAAGTTTGAATTCTCTTTTGTAAAAGGATTGATCATAACACTCTTTTGATCAAATTTTGCTACCAATAAAACCGATGGGAGAATATTCACTCTATTGTATCACCTTTCACAATAACATTCCTGAGATTCAGTTACTCAGAAATGAAGGGAGTTCAACTGTTTCTGAAATGGCTGATTCGGTAGATATTTCGGTATAAATTAATTATTTGTGGCAACAAATCTGAAGTTTTGAGTAAGAGTTTTAAAAACCCTAAATTACTTTTACTCAATGTACAGAGTTTGAATAATAATAAAATCAATGAACTTATTGCTGATTCTTCATCGTATCCGTATCCGTATTTATGTCTGACTGAAACATATACTTAGGTTGAAAACAATGGACATCACATTGAAAGTTATTCCTTAGTCAGCTGCTACTCCAGATCTGTTTCCAAGGACGGAGGGCTTGAAAATTTGGCAACACTTTCGTATGTGATTTGAGCAGTAGAATCCGAAACACTTCAAACATACAGGGTGTTCTATTTGAAAAATTGAAGTTGGTAGCTATTCTGGCGAAACCGAAAGTCGGCCATTTTCTTTTTATATGTTTTTCAATCCGAAATTGTGTCTCATATCTATGTGCAGAATTTCATCCAAATCGGTTGATAAGTGAAGGAGATATAGGCATGGACCTAGTCCCATTGTCACCCGGTATATGGCAAGAATTTACTCGATGCAAAGAAAATTTATGTAAAATTATATATTGCCAAACATGTTGAAATGTGTGCATTGTCTTGTAACAACATTCTTGTGAGTTTCGGTATGCATCACATAGGGGGAGGGCCAACCCGTGTAACAGCCTCTACCCTGACTCAAATTTATCATGTTTTCTCCAATATCTCCAATGACTTCGCCTGTGTTCCCGATAACACTATATCGGATCACAGAACAACTCTACTTGATTTTAACTTACCCATAAAAGTATCCAGCAGATCATCTTATATGGGTAGATCCTTTTCTGATTTGGCACTAGCCAGTTTTGCTAAGGCTCTATGTTATGAGAACTGGAATGATCTATATATCATGAGGAACCTGGATGAGGCATTCGTGTATTTTTGTAATATTTTTATTTTTTATTCAGAAATATTCCGATCGTATGAAAAATTAAACGTGGGTAATGATCGATGTTAGAAAATCAGGCCTGCATTGTATAACAAGAGGAATCCCAGAGTTCAAAAATATTTATTCGAATGCTAAAAAACATAACAAGCTATTATCTGACATGAAAAGAAGTCATTATCAAAATGAAATACTGAATTCGGACAACAAGCATAAGACATGCTGGGATGTTGTTTCAGAACTGTCCAATAAGATCACTAATCCTAGAAATATTTCAATGAGGAGTTCTTTTGACACTATTACAGATAACCCCTTCATCGAGATGTAATACTTCACATCATCATTTTCAACAGGCGCCTTTACGAATATTAGAGAAAATATAAAAAACACGAACATGATGAATGCAGACAGAAAAGCCTGGAATACGAGAAATTCTTTCTTTATCCATATGTTAAAACCGAGCTATATCAACTGCTCATGGGTAAACTGAAAAATTGTTGGTCCAGTGGTGCTGATGAAATTCTCAACTTTCTCGTGAAAAAAGTTCTCCACTTCATGATCAAACCATTCATCTTGGTGAATCTATCTTTCTGCTGAGTTTTCCTCAATGATTTGAAACTCGGAAAAAGTTATTTCTATTCATAAAAAGGGAGATGTCACAGATACAAATAATTATAGATCGGTTACCGTCCAAAGGTTTTTTGAAAAATTCTGGAATACGTCTACCTAGAACGCCTCAGACTCCATCTGGATAAATATAATATGATATCTGAAAAATAACACGGGTTTCGTGGAAATAAAAGTACAACTACAGCAATCCATTCATTCCACGGAATAATTACCCGGCCGGTTGATGCCGGCGAATGTCCTATTGGAAGTTTCTGCGATCAAAGTAAGGCTTTCGACTGTGTTGATCACGAAGTTCTCATTTCTAAATTAGAAAGTTTCGGTGTTACCAACACGGCCCTCAGTTGGGTGGAATCGTTTCTTCATCATAGGAAACAGTATGTGAGCATCAAAAATACAGATAAGAACAATCTTCAGAGAGATGTGGAATCTTCTTTACTTGATGTATCTGTTGGTGTACCACAAGGCTCCATCTTAGGTCTAATTCTCTTTCTGATATATATTAACGACCTGGAAGAGTGTCTGGAGGATATACAGTTACCTTCTATGCCGACGACACCTCTGTAATAATTTCTGATAAATCGAACACCATTCTGGAAGAGGAGGCTAACAAAACCTTATTTGATATCTCTTCATGGTTCTAAAAAAACTCTTTACTTAAACGAGACTAAAACACAATATACAGGGTGAGCCAGAAGTACTTTGACAAACTTCAGGAGGTGATTCCTCACAATATTCTAATATGAATTGTCCAAATAAATATATGTCCGAAAACGCTTCGTTTCCAAGATACAGGGTGTCAAAGTTTTATTTTTATTTTCGTTTTTTTTTCGAATAACTTTCGAAATACTCACCCCAATTGAACGAAATTTGGTATTGGAAGGTTTTTTGAGGTGTCGAATTCGAACCTGGTGTTATCATTGCTCTTACTCGTAGGGGGCGTCACCTACACGTCTTTTTTATTTTTGAAGATTCATAACTTTTTTGGGCGTACTTTTAGCACATTTTTCAGTAAAAAAATCAATTCACTTATCATAACTACATAAAAGAGTTCCCCTGTTACAAGTCGCTATAAGCAACCGTTTTCTAGATATTTGGACTTGAAAATTTCAAGTCGTTTATTTGATAATCGATGCGTGTTGAAGTTATTACCATTATTTTGCGTTTTTCACAAGAATGCTTAGGAAATGAATTTGACGATCTAGTAAGGAGTTTTGGTTTTTTGTAAGGGGCGCCACCTATTCTATTCATTTTTACTCGTTTGAAATAGTTACTTTTGTATGAAAGGTGCAAAATCTGTATTTGTTTTATAAAAATTTGCAAGAAATATCAACATTTTATTTCAAAAAAATTTCAATATGTAGAATAAAATAAAATAGAGAAAGCTAAATTGTATTCAAATAAATTGTTCCAAGTGTCCACCTTCAGCGGAGATACAGGCATTCAGTCTCCTAGTCATTGAATCTCGTACCCGCTCAAAAATTATTGGTGTGTTTCTTATTGTTTCACAGGCGTCTACTACTCGGTTTCTTAGATCTTCCTCGTTCGCTACTGGAGTTTCATAAACTAGTGACTTCAAATGTCCCCAAAAATTAAAATTTACCGCGATTAGATCTGGGAACCTTGGTGCCCACGCCTGGATAGGTTCTTCTACACCCCTACCGATCCATCGATTTGGATAGACAGTGTTGAGAAATTCCCTGGCTACAACTCAAAAATGGGCCGGAGCCCCATCATGTATAAACCACATGCGGATACGAATTCCTAATGGTACATTCTGAAGTAGTCCCGACAATTCATTTTCGTAAAAGTCTCTGTAAGTTGCGCCATTCAGTCGGAACGGAAGAAAGAAAGGACCTAGCAAGTAATTATCAATTATTGCCGCCCATACATTTACAGAAAATTGATACTGATTATGTCTTTCAGTAACTGCGTGCGGATTTTCCAGAGCCCAAACATGGTTGTTATGAAAGTTTGTGATAGCATTCCGGGAGAAGTTTGCCTCGTCCGTGAAGAGTACATATCTTAAAAATTGAGGATTTCCAGCCAATTTACTGAAAAACCACTGACACATAGTAATGTAAGTCTCGTGGCAGAAGAGATTGTACCCTTTGAATATGGTATGGATGAAATTGTAGATCGGGGATGATTCTCCAAACTGTGGACTAAGTAGAATTGAGAGCTCCAGCCATTATCCTTGTACTTGTTTCTGGATTCTCCTCGAGAGCTTTCAAAACAGCTTCTCGCAGTTCTGGGGTTCGGACTGCTCGTGGTCTTCCAATAATATCAGCTGCCCTCTTAAAGCTACCTCTTTCTGCCGAACGACGGTGGAGACTGGTAAATTTTGGAGCTGAAGGCAGTACTCGATTAGGAAATCACTCCCGGTAATTACTTCTTGCTACGCGCGCATTGCCATCTGCAAGGCCATAAACGAAATGCATATCGGCTAAATGAGCATTATTGTTTGAATAATCCATTTTTTCAAAATTAGTGTTTCGAAACTTACAGAAACTTCAATAAAACAACAAAACGTTTAACTGTCACATAATATGTAATTACCAAAACTACTTACTTAAACGTCAAATTCATTTCCTAAGCATTCTTGTAAAAATGCAAAATAATGGTAATAACTTTAACACGCATTATCAAATAATCGATTCGAAAGTTTCAAGTCCAGATATCTAGAAAACGGTTGCTTCTAGCAACTTTTGACAAGGGCAGCTTTTTTACGTAGATATGATAGAGAAATCGATTTTTCTACGGAAAATGTGCTAGAAGTACGCTCAAAAAAGTTATTGATCTTCAAAAATGAAAAAGACGTGTAGGTGGCGCCCCCTACGATTAAGGGCAATAATAGCATCAGATACGAATTCGACACCTCAAAAAACTTCGTATCACCAATTTTCGTTCAATTAAGGTCAGTATTTCGAAAGTTATTTGAAAAAAACGAAAATAAAAATAAAACTGTATTTTGGGAACGAAGCGTTTCATATCAGTATATTGTGAGGAATCATCCCCTGAAGTTTGTCAAAGTACTTCTGACTCACCCTGTATGATATTTAAAACGTATAGAAGAATATGTGATGATATAAACATCACTATCGAAGACGAACTTCAGCTATCTCAATCATCCAATATGAAATTTTTGGGTCTAAATAACGATTGCAATCTGAACTGGAAAACCAACTGTGAATCTTTAGTATCTAAAATCCACTCGCTGATGAAGAACCTAGGAACAGTTTCAACCACAAATCAATTACTTACGGTATATCATGGTCAGATTGACTCCCAGTTGAGATATGGGATTAGTTTTTGGGGTTGGTCCTCAAACTCGGATGATGTTTCTCGCTCAGAAGCAAATCATTAGAACAATTGCTAATGTTCCCAGATCTTTTAGCTGCCACAATATTTTCAAGGAGTTAGGTATATTGACACTCACAAACGTATTTATTCTTGAAACATAAATTCATATTTTATTAAATCGTGATAACCTGATGGAAAATTCTGGCACTTACAATCGGAACTCAAGAATAAAAGACAACTTCCATATTCCTAACACAAAAACCTCGATATCATATCATGTTTAATAAACTACCCTCTGGAATAAAATCTTGTTCGTCATTAACACATTTCAAAATGAGATTGAAGGAATTTCTTGCCCATCAAAGTTACTACTTCATGAGATAATGTTTATGATTTCATAATTGTATTTGTCAATGTTGTGATATTAGTGATATTAGTTTAAGATTTAGATTAAGTTTGTGAATGACGACTCCTATACAGTTGTAATTGTCTAACTGGAGAATAAAGGTTAAAAAAAAAGCTCTTGCTGTCATATGCTGTAGCCATCCAAACATGTCCAGCAGTTTCATTCCTGAAAGGGACTGATACCACTACTTTATGAAATATTACTTTTTTTGTAGTTCTTCACTTGTGATGGTTGATGATCTGCAATCCTTAATTGCTTCGATCTCTATTTTCATTGGCAAAAGAGTTCAATTCCATTCGCATTCGAAAGAGTGGCTGGATTATCTCAGAGGTACTTCTTGTACTTCCCATTCATTAGGGAAATCAATCATTTGATTGATTAATACAGACAGAAGAGTTTGGCGCCGGAGAATCACGAAAATATTTTTTCACTTACTGGTGTTACTGACTGAAATCTGGATTCTGGTAGCCTTATTACTGACTCTATACTTTTTCATATTTTCTAAAAAACTTATATACTTTCAGTAATCAAAATGTATTCCAAGTATCTTTCAGAAAATGTGTTCAGTGAGGGTGTGTTACATAATAAAAAATAAAACAAGTTTCTTGACCTTTCGAACGCAAATAATGGATTATTATTAAGCTCTTTTTCTGAATGAGAATGCCATGTGAATTGAAATTCCAACATTTGTAATCCAAGGAAATTCGATATTGCAAGGATTTCTGAAAGTTTCTCAAATATACAAAAATTCTTCAGTTGAACTTGAGTATCAAATTACTAAAACAAGAACAGTTACTATTTTCGTGATCCTCTCTTACGGAAACCCATAACGAACTCATTCATATTTTTTCTGAAATCTTCCAAATCCCTTCCACAGTGGCTAGTTTATCCCCAAAAGTGAAAACGGATATCATCAAAAGTCAATGGCAGGGCCTATTGATGGAGATTATAGTCTCGGGCATAGGGTGCAACTTGAAGTGCTAAAATACAATATTTGAGAGACAGATTTATGACATATTTCCACATATCTGGGGAGTATTCTCATTCAGCTGGGAGTGCATCATGATTTTCAGTGGCCCATTTGCCCAATTATCACGTTCTTAACTATTCTCACTTATTTAACATATTTCTCAAATCCTTCATTTGTCGATGGAGAAAAACCCTCGTAGCAATAATATGTCATTACCATAAACTTCCAAATAGATTCCATATACAGTGTCCGGCATAAAGTTCGCAGCATATGGAAAACTTTTTTATTATAGATTTCTCCAAAAAAATCATTCATGATAAAAACCTCTGCTTCATCCCAAACATGAATTGCGAATACCAAAATTGAATTTTATACGACCCTATACGAGGGAAATAGAAAAATATGCTTTGTTTTCAAAATAATATGATCCCATCACTTTATTTCTCGCGGTAGAATTCAAATTCATGGGGATATATTGTTCTAAACCAAATTTGGATTCAGAAATTCGAATTATAGCCACCTATGACCAATTTCATTTTTCAACTTTTTTTCCCATTTTTTTCTCATCGCCCTGTACAACATGAGGAATATTATGCTAGACGAATGGTATATTATTAGATATGATGATATCACTCTCTGAATGTTTTCTCATTTCTCCCTCCCATCGGATAATCACATTAATTAAATTACGTGACGGAATTTCACAAAATCTTGCTGCAAATAGTAAATAAAACTGAATTGTCTCCAAGGTATGATGCCAGAATGGAAATGAATTTATTTTCACACTACGAATAACATCTTTCAAGACAATCAGAAATTGTAAAATATGACAATTTTTTTATAGTTTTTTTTTTCAAGCAGAGTAGAGACCAATATAACTTCGAAGTTAACGTCTGGTGCAGAATTCTTAATGACATTATTGTTAGACCAATATTTTTCAGACAACCACTGAATTCTGCCAGATACTTAAGAATGCTGCAGACTTTTCTCTCCGATTATTTAGATGATATTCCTCTGGACATGAGAGCTGGAATGTATTCTCAACAAGACGGTGCATCCGTTCATTCTACGCTAGAAGTGAGAAGGTGGTTAAACGGAACATTTCCTAATCGATGGATTGGTAGATATTCCAATAACGCTTGGCCCGCCCGGTCACCGGACCTCACTCCTTTGAATTTTTTCTTATGGGGATATCTTAAACAGAAGGTATATTCAAGAAGACAATTTCAAAACATACGTCATTTGGAGAATACTATCAGGGATTGTATTCGGGGAATAGCTCCCCAGATACTAAGAAATGTTCATGATACAATACACCGCCGTACTATGCATGTATTGAGAATGGAGGACTCCACGTAGAATAAAGCATAGGACATATTTGTTTCAAAAAATTTTATTTGTATTGTGAAAATAAATTAATTGGCATTCTGGCATCATACCTTGGAGACAATTCAGTTTTATTTACTATGTGCAGCAATATTTTGTGAAATTCCGTCACATAATTCAATTAATGTGATTTTCCGATGGGAGGGAGAAATAAGAAAACATTTAGAGAGTGATATCATCGTATCTAATGATAAACCATTCGTCTAGCATATTATTCCCCATGTTGTACAGGGCGATGAGGAAAAAATGGGAAAAAAAGTTGAAAAATGAAATTGGTCATAGGTGGCTATGATTCGAATTTATGGATCAACATTCGATTCAGAACAATATTTCCCCATGAATTTGAATTCTACCGCGAGAAATAAAGTGATGGGATCATATTATTTTTATAACAAAGGATTCTTTTCTATTTCCCTCGTATAGGGTCGTATGAAATTCAATTTTGGTATTCGCAATTCAGGTTTGGGATGAAGCAGAGGTTTTTATCAGAAATGATTCTTTTTGAGAATTCTATAATAAAAAAGTTTTCCATAGGCTGCGAACTTTATGCCGGACACTGTATATTTCCCTGTTACTTCCCGACTATTACTCACTTCTCTGGAGCGCTAGTTCAACACCTGGCTAAGTCTAACACGAAGATGGTAATAAAAATATTCCTAGGAGGATTGAATGGTCGTCCATTCGGGACCATTAAAACAAAAAAAAAGTAATCTGTGATATTTTTTTAAATTTGAAACTAATTATTTGTGTTTAAATATTCATTTCAGTAAACTGTGAGTTTCGAGGAATTTACATCTAAATATTCAATATGCGTTTTGCTAAAGTTCTATCGCCTTCATTTCACTTTGGAGAAAACGTTAAATTTCAATTCGTCCTATTTACTTGGAGCGTGGGAGAAAAGTTAAACGTGCAGCGCCGCAGTGGCGAAATCGGACAAACTGGTCCAGACAGTATCACTGATCCCCATTTACCGCTGTGATGAAATGGGTACAAAGTGTGATGGTTTGAATGTTGTGGTCGCAAACGTCAAATCGGCAGGTGAAAGCAGAGGTCCAGTCTCGAAAGTGCGCGTATAATAAATGAATGAGACAATGAACGAGTCGGCCGCAAATAACCTCGAATCAAATGTAAATGACGTGAAAGAAGTAAAAAAAGTTTCCGGGTGACCGCTGCTGTATTGTAGGGTGCACAAACACACATTTAAATGCACCCCCGAAAACGAAATTTTGTTTACTATGAACGTGACCAAAGGGAGAAGTCCGTTATTATTGACCACCAATCAACAACAAGTATTACTTTTTTGTTGAAAATGAATGCACTATTGATATTTACTTTGTATAAGTCAATTCATAATTTCTTTGTGCATATTTGAGTTGAAAAACTCGGTGACATCGATGAATCAGAATGTATTTTCACACTGATATAAACACTTGAATTTTTTCATACTAATGTTCACAGCAATCTAAAAAACATGGATGAAACATATTTTTATTTATGTAATACACATTCAAAATTATTTTTTTTGTCAAATTCTGTCAGTAAACGAACGTATGAAATGAGTTCAAGTCATCGCCGACAATGATTTAATTATTTTTTGTTAAAAAAATTGTTTTGAAAAACCTTGTCGCGCTAAGTGTTCATAAGAGTAGGTACCAATTGAATCCATCGGACAATAATTGGTTGGTAAGTAATAACTTGTCAGAGTATTAATTTTATTTTGTAACCAAATAATTCAACAAAAAATAATTAGATAATTATCAGCGATGACTTAAACTTATTTCATACGTTTTGGTACACGCCTTAAATAACTGTTTTTAATCGTAATTTGAATTTTGCTTTTTAGTTAGTTCGCCTTAATCTGTTCATTTCTGATAGAATCTCTTTCCTGTGAATTTTGAGCTGGAAGAAATCATGATCTCCGACCGCCGAAACTCCCACATACCAATTTTAAATAGAATCTGACCATAATCACAAAACTTCCGCTATCCTGAAGTCGCCATCTTGAATTTATAGATTTTTACGATAAATTCATGATCTTCGAACCTGAAAACCCCCACATACCAATTTTGAATGAAATATGACCAGAATCGGAAAATTCGTCGCCATTTCGAAATTATGAATTTTGAGATAGAATTCAAAATCTTCGACTGCGAAAACCACCGCATACCAATTTTGAATCGAATACCATTATCACAAAACTCCACCACCAATTTTGAATCAAATCGGACCATAATTACAAATCTCGTTCGCCATTTTTTTCTCCAACAGAAATTCCATAATGCATTGTCACCGGAATTATTTTTTCATTTGTGTAATTTACTGCTACATTAGAGATTTGAGTTTTTATTAAATTCGTAACACCCTTTATAATTGAACCCCAGATTTTAAATTATATGATTCAAATTTAAGAAGGTGAAATCACTTCGCCGATAGGCTGCTCAGATGGATACGGTTAGGCCGTGAGTGAGGTTCAATTAATGACTTCTCCTAGTTTATCAAATTGGGCCACTAAAAAAATTATACATTAATTAACTTGACTAGTTCAAGAGTTGGGCGCCAGGCTAAAGACAAAAGCCAAAGATGAATAAAATTAAATAAACGTCACCTAGCTTGTATGGGAAGGCAAATAAATATGCAAGAAATCAACTTAACAAATTTATTCCAGACTGAATGGTGATTTGACTGGATAGAAAAGATATTAAAAAAAACAAACGTCAACAATGTATAAAAATTCTGTGCAAAAATTGAAAAATTACATGTGGATTAAAAATATTTTTGACTCTGATTAAATCTGAACATTCACAAAGTCCCGATTCCTCTAGCTGTTGGTGATACGGATATACCTGCGGAGGTCTTCAAGGAGGGAGATGCAAAAGGCTGGTTTCTACGAAGCTGGTCTCAGCGGTACAACACGATGAAATTGGTCTCAGCGGTACTATTACGAATCTAGTCGTGGGTGGTTCTCTATTCGGTTTTAGACCCCCTAAGTGGCGTGAATTTGGTTGATCTTCACGGACCAGGCTGAGTTGGATGTGCTGTATGACCTCCTAGGGTACCAGTCCTTCTGTCTCCGTAGGTGGCTTCACTCCGTGGTATATATCATGCGAAGAAGATGATAGGAATCAAAATTTGTACAAAAAGGGGAGAACGAAGGATATCCTTTGAACCTCAAGTTTTATGATTCAAATTTTAATCTAGAATCAAAAGATAGATGCAAATGATAGCATACAAAAAAAATTCAGTCTATATAGAAGACTGGAAGTGAAAAAACAAAGATAATAGCAATCAAATTTGCTATGCTGGATTTAAATTTCCAAGTTAATTTCAATAATTTAAAAAAATATTGAAAATGAGCAAAATTCAAAACCAAACAAAACAAACCTCACCCAAAACGTTATGTTCAAATTCAGTTAAATTTTGAAACAAGTAAGTTTTGATAAGGTGATTCTATGTACCAGAAGGGTAAAAAAAATTTAATGAGGAAAGGTAATCCAAAAGAAATATAAAAATGTCCTTGAAATTCTACCAGAGAAAAAATATAGTATTTTGAAGCAAGTACCATAAAATTGCCAGAGGAAAAATCTAATATGTACAAAGAAAAATTATCTAAATGTTGCCAGAGAAAAAATATAGTATTTTGAAGCAAGTACCATAGGAAAATATAGCGTAATAACCAAAATACTCTAGTAAGCTACAAAAAATTAGGGTTCATGAACCAAGATAGAATAGTCAGAGCAAAAGTATACTCTTCAGTTGAGATAAGAAGAGAGAGACACACGTCTTTACTTTCAGTGAGCACGACTCTCTTAGATAAAGATAAAGTTAAACAATTCTTTTTATTGAAGAATTTCCAAAGATAAACTGAAGAGGGAGACCTCACGTCTTTCAGTGGGCACAACTCTCTTAGATAACGATAATTTTGAAATAGGGCGGCAATTCCCTTTTCAAATCGATAAGACAGGTAATTCTCAAAATTTTGAATGAATCTCCCTGCTTTCGGCGACAAGGTAGTAACTGGAATGAATTGATTCCACAACGATCAAAAATCAAATAACACGCACTGTGAATTGAATGAAGTAAATTGATATAAGGAACTTATTAAACGTGAATCAAATTTTATGCTTGAGGCATATTAAATCGAGTGTTCTGAGACCAGTTGAGCCAGAGGAACAATCCTCTTCGGAAGCAATTCTTTCTCAAGAGAAAAGAGAATCAATCTCATAAACATGTAGTTATGAAAATAAAACAAAATTGCTTACCAGAGAGCTCTGTCCTATAAGGTACTGCCGAACTGTCCCAGAAAAGTCGAATACACCCTTCAAGCGGGATCCTTGGAATAATTCACTGGTACGGTGAAGTAAGCACTAGTCTACCAATTATCTGGTACCTAAAAAAGAAAAGCGTAGAACTGATTTCCAAAAAAAAAATTAGTCCCAAATGGTCAGAACGGATACTACGCCAGACTCAGACATGTGCATTTGATGCTTGACAAAATGGCCCAAATATATTTTATTGGGGTTTTTTCGTTAAATCCAAAACACAAATCAACCTTGATAGAAATTAGCCAAAGGGAGTATCATCTACGATATGTTGGAGATAAAATAATATGTAGATTATTCAATCGGAAATTTACTGATAATTCTCAAAGGTGATGAAACTCTCACAGTATAGAATTTATACTTAACCTTCAAAAATCACCATGCAGTTACTCCAAGAATTCGAATATCAAAAGCATATTAAAAGCAGAGAAATATGTTGATCAATTACAACATAGATAGCAAAATGAGGAATTAAGTATACTCCACCAATCTCAACAATGATAATCATTGAATTTATAGATCGTAACGTACCAAAATCAGTTCATTCAGCCCACCTGCCTTTGTAGAGAGTCAATCGAAGAAAGAGATCGATCATTCTTTCGGTTCGATGAAATCATAGTTCACCCGTTTTTTCCACAAACAATTCTCGGTTTTTTCTTCTATTTAAAAGCACTTACAAAAAAAAACAACTGCTCGACAAACTTGATCGACACGAAAATGAAATGTTATGGTCACATTGTCAAGAGTCAATAATGAAGAGCGCATGCTCGCAGTTCAAGACCTGCAGTGACTACAGACCCGTACCACCGTAAAGATAACCGGAAAAATTATGAGAAATTGGTTATGTATAAGGAAGTAACGAAAAATTCGTTACAAATTTCATCAATTGTTTGTGAAAATATGTATTTATCTCTAATTCGACAGAGTACTGATTTGTTGTCGCTGCTGCTTGGCTAATCACGTTCGTATGTATGCTGGAATAATATTTTTTTTTACTTCCCGCACCTGACACACCAATGCTGCTGCTTTTTTACAAGCTTTTATTTAACTTGTTTCGTTCTTATGTCAGTCATTCTTTCCAGTTTAAAATTTGTAATACATTTTTGGAGCACTTGCCGAAATTTGGCAGGTGTTCATAATTCAATGCTTTATGGAATTTTTGTTAGAGAAAAAAAATGGCGGCTCCAAGATGGTTTGTCATTATGGTACGATTTGATTCAAAATTGGTATGTGGGGGTTTTTAGGGAAGGAGATTGTGAATTTTTGTCAAAATTCAAAAAATCAAGATGGCGGAAAAGTTTTGTGATTAGGGTCCGATTCTATTCAAAATTGGTATGTGGGGGTTTTCGGAGTCGGAGATAATGAAGGTTATGTCAAAATTCAAGAAATTGAAATGGCGGCTCATGGAATTTTTGTTAGAGAAAAAAACAAAATGGCGCTCCAATATGGCGGACGAGACTTAGGTTTACGATCCGATTCGATTCAAAATTGGTTTTCAGGGTCGAATATTATGATTTTTTTTTCAAAATTCTAAAATTCATAATGGCGGCTACAAGATGGCCGATGATCTGTTCGACTCTATTCAAAATTAGTATATGGGGGTCTTCGGAGTCGGAAATTATGAATTTTCTATAAAAATTCACAAATTCAAGATGGCGGACGAGTTTATGGGCAGATTCGATTCAAAATTGGTATGTCGGAGTTTTTGGGGTCGGAGATTATGAATTTCGTCGAAGATTATTGATTTTCAAATAAAATTCATAAATTGAAGATGGCAACTCCAAGATGGCGGAGTTAATCTTTAGATGGTCTCCTCATTGAAGGAATAGATAGCTCAGAACTTACAGGAAAAAGGCCTCATGATAACGATGATTTAACAAAAATGCATAGATTAAGGCGAACTTGAGTACTAAAGAGCACAAAAGAAAATAATTAATAAAAAACATTTTTAAAGAGAAGCTTTAATTCAAATGCACTAAAAAGTTAAGATAATTGCTTTGGATGTGTGACGTAGGTTATTCCGTTAGTTATAGATTCGAAAGCTTTTGTATTCGAACTGAAAACTTTGCGCGACAAGATTTTGAATTTATAACTATAACCTACGTCACACATCCAAAGCAATTAATTTTCACTTGTTAGTGCATTTAAATGAAAGCTTGTCTTTAAAAAGGTTATTTATCAATTATTTTATCAACAGACTGATTCTCGAAAATAATGTGGCTTGTAATCGGTAAAAACCCAGTTTGCAAGCACTTGCTCCATCACGAATAACACTTTTCAACTTGACAATAAACATGTACACACTACGCTGACAGGCGAATCACGTGTTCGTACTTTGATGTAGCCGTTTTATTCATCACTGGCGCAATTTCCGAAACCAGGGCTCAGTTTAATTCAATGGTTATACAGGCCGAATCACAATGCAACCGCAGTTTTCACGTTTGTAACAAAAACATTTGAACTTTAAAAACACTCTATTTATCAAAGTGGCAAATGCAGATAAATTGCACCATGTGGAGCAATTCTCCCGATTCCGCCACTGCGGCGCCATTTACAAAGGTTATCCAACTCCATATACAATCCGCAAACAAATAATACATCACACGAACTATCTCTGAAAAAGGCCAAAGCACAATCTACGGGTTATTTTATTAAATTGTTTCATAAAACAAACTCTACCATTCAACTCTGAATTTAATTATTCATCATTTCCATGTTTCGTTTTTCTGTCTAGCAAGCGGATATTTCCAATGCAATTCATCTCCAGTGTCATGATAAATTGTCACACTGAATATGATACCATGACATGGACAGCGAAAGAATACCGATAAATTTGAAATATAGCTTCGCTTGTTACTATTTTTATTTTCCGATTCAATTTCCCGACGCCTTTCAGTCGGACATTCAACAAAGCATTTATTTCGTCGAATTACAGTATTTTTCCAACATTCCAAATTGTTTAGTCAGAAACTTTGTGCTGAAACGGATAAACTGTTTCTATTCCAGACTATTTCACAATGCGCATTTGCATTGTTATCATTATTTCATCGGGCCAAATTCGGGAGAATTACTATAATAGTCTAGTCTACAAGCACACTTTTCAAGAATTTTTCTGGAAGTTATGGTTGATGTGTCATTCGATTCGAAATGGCATCTAGAAATTTTTGAAATGATTCAAGTGTCGCTCAAAAAAATTGCAGAAGTTATAAACAATTCAGTGAAAAATAGTATATTATGCAACGATCATGTGATGATAGCTATTAATACTCGAGCACGAGGTAAGTTACGACATGAGCCGAAGGCGAGTGTTGTAAATAATAATAATAATAATAGTTTTATTACGTCGGGAGTGGTTAGTACTTGAATGGGTGACCACCGGACAAGGAAGTTCCACGTTAAATGTCCTAACAACTGTAGCGTAGTAGCATATTCGCAGCTGCAGGCGTCTTATCAATGAGCACGAGATAATACGATAGATATGCCGTCCTTCGAAGGGGACGTTAAGATGTCGGTCACGAGTTCGTGGATGTTGAGCTCGTTGAAAAACCCTACCTCTGAAACAACAGAGGATTCGGCAAAATTTCCGGTTGGGAGGAGTGTGCTCGTCGGTGTTTAGCCTTGGTAGCAGAAATAGGCCAACGTAAAAAAAATGTATTGCTTCTGAAAACAAGTTCACAGCAACAAGTGTATGTGGGTGACAAAAAAAGGAAAAGGGAAAAAATAATGTGAGTTTTACCAATTAGATACAGTTCAAGTGATTAGAAGAAAGAGAAAAAAAACATATATTGCGGTTACCGACTCATTTAAAATAAATGATCGTTATCTAAGAATATTTCAAATGATATTTTTTTGGCATCAGTTACTGTTATATTTTCTAAGGCGAAACTCCGTAGGCAAGAAGTATTTCGTTTTATCACTGTATAGATAGGACAGTCAAAAATAATATGAAAAAGAGTTTCTCTTTCGTTTTTATCACAAACTGGGCGAGTATGTTCGGGATCGATGGAATAACAGTAAATTTGATCTTGGAATGATTGGCCATACGTAATTGAGCGAGAGTGCGGGTGACCTGGTTGGGTAGTTTTAGCAACAGATATGTGCTTGGATCCATGGAAGTATTGAATAGATTGTAAATGTACATAAATGGGTAACGAGAAGTTATTGCAAAATCTGAATCATGCAAAAATTGGTGGTAATTAGCAAGTAAGGATTTTCTATTTTTCAACAGGTCATTGTAATTGAGGTAACTCCATAACGGCATGGAGTTAGCATCGGAGAAAAATTGTTTCAATTTAAGCTGTATGGGGTCGGCTTCAGAATAGCCCCATGGTAAATCCTGCCTGTCGTAAGAGGCGACTAAAAGGATAACCGTAGGTGGAAGATGGTCTCATCGCCCGGTGAAATACCACCATATCGACTTTGTGTGCTGTGAAATGGACCATTCCATGTTTCAGTGTTCGGTCGATACTTTCCGGTCTCCCTCTTTCCTTTTCCCCAATTCCTCCTTTATTTTCAGGTGCATCCTAATAGTAATAATGATGAAGTCTCCTAGAGTAAAACACTCCGGAAGCAAAATACCTCCATTCGATTTCCGGGCGAGAGGTACTCGAGGGGACTCAACATTAAAGATTAATTTTTGCAATATCCGCGGACTCAACAAGAACATCAATGACGTCCACCATCACCTACAGACGAAAAAACCGGATATTCTGGCTCTAACAGAAACACAAGTAAACTCGTCCACCAACAAGGTCCATATGCTTTGTCCTGGTTACGAACTCCATTCTCGATTCAGGTTCAAAGGTGGAGTCTGCCTTTACGCTAAGGCTAACCTTTCATGCCAGCGTGAAGAGAGTTTGGAACCGAAAGACTTTGATGTGATGTGGTTCAAGCTATCTGATACCAAACTGACTAAGTTCCTCTGCTGCCTTTACCTATCACCTAATGAACCTTCATATAACGACCTCTTTGAGTTTTTATCACTCAAACTGGACTACATTCAGGAGAACCATCCAACAGCTGAAACCATAATCATGGGAGACTTTAATGTACATAACGTTGCCTGACTCAAATTCTCTAAAAAAACAGATGATGCGGGTCGTCAAGCCGAGGCCTTCGCCATCACTCATGATCTAGAACAACTGGTCGAGCTACCAACCCGCATCCCTGATGTCAACAACCAGTCTGCCAATACACTAGATCTTTTCCTCACCACCAATCCTGACCCGTATAGAATAATAGTTTGTGCCCCACTTGGAAACTCTGATCACACCCTCATCTCCACAACATGCTCTTTCCATTTACCATCGAGCTGCACAATACCACCCCGTCTCATGTGGCATTACAATTCGGCCGACTGGGAAGGTCTTCGTATGTTTTTCTCAGCGTTTCCATGGAAGAGAGTTTGTTTCTCTTCAGTAGATCCAACACAATGTGCTGAGGCAATTTCTGAAATCATCATGTTGGGGATGCAAACTTACATACCGAATACCGAAAGAAGAACATCATCCGATAAGACCTGGTTCAACAGAAACTGCTCTAGAGCTGTGGCTTCCAAACAGGCAGCATACCATCGATGGCTAAAAAATCCAGGCCCTGAGACCAGAGCAGCATATGTCGAGGCTAGAGGCATATGCAAAGAGACAATAGAATGCTCAAAAGATGCCCACAATGCCAAAATAAGATCAGAACTTGCTGAATGTCCTAACGGATCCCGTTCATTTTGGTCTTTCGCCAAAGCTGTGGGAAGAAACTTCACTTCCAGCCCATTTCATCCTCTATCCAAAGAAGATGGAACACTAGCAACGACTGCCCAGGAAGAAGCCAATATCTTTACGCACCTATTTGCTGGAAACTCCACTCTGGATTCATCGGGAAAACAACCCCCGAACATTACACCTATTGACAGTCACATGCCCGAGATCACCTTTCGCCAACGTACTATCAGAAAGATTTTGCTGGGTCTCAACACCAACAAAGCCTGTGGATCTGACGGAATCCCGCCGATTGTTCTCAAGAAATGTGCCCCCGAACTAACACCTGTTCTTTGCAAGTTGTTCAACCACTCTTACAATTTGGGGGTATTTCCGTCCAATTGGAAAAATGCAAGAGTACAGCCAGTCCCTAAAAAAGGCAAAAAGGCCCTACCTAGCAACTACAGACCTATCGCACTGCTATCTATTAATTCAAAGGTCATGGAAAAAGCCATCAACATCGAGCTCATGAAATATCTGGAAGACTCAGGAATTGTCAACGATAGGCAATATGGCTTCCGCCATCAGAGATCAACTGGTGACCTGCTCGCTTACGTCTCACATATATGGCAGCTATCTATTGAAAAGTATGGAGAAACTTCAGCTGTGGCATTAGATATCTCCAAGGCGTTCGATCGAGTTTGGCACCAGGGACTCCTCGCTAAGCTTTCGTCTTATGGCTTGCCCCCTCAGCTGTGTTCTCGGCTTGCTAGTTTCCTCTCAAACAGGTCTCCCCATGTAGTGGTCGATGGAGTTTCATCTGACACTCTACTCATAAATGCTGGTGTTCCGCAAGGATCTATTCTCGCACCAACACTATTTCTACTTCACATCAACGACCTGTTGAAAGCAACTCCATGTCCAGTACACAGCTTTGCCGATGATAGTACCCTCCATACCGCTTTATCTTCCAGGGCCCCTATATCAGCCCGTGAAACCAGAAATGAACGAGGAAGAAATGTTAATAATATAAATATGGACTTAGCAACAATTCTCGAGTGGGGATCTAATAACTTGGTAGAATTCAATGCAAACAAAACACAAGCATGTCTTTTCTCTAGAAAAGTCGATCTCACTGTGCCTAACATAACTTTGTCAGGAGTAACCATACCACTGAAGTCATCCATATCGATGCTTGGTATTACTATCAGCAATAACCTTTCCTGGGAAAATCACGTGAGGTCCATTGCCAAAAGTGCATCCCAAAAATTGGGTTTTTTGTTTCGTGCCAAGAGCTATTTCACCCCCAATCAGCTGCTTATGATCTATAAGGCACAGATCCGACCTGTCCTGGAATACTGTACCCATATTTGGAGCGCGGCACCTAAACATATCCTGAGGCTATTGGATTCTGTCCAAAAAAGGGCAATTCGTCTCGTCGGTGATGCCTCGCTTACAAATTCGCTCACTTGTCTGGAACACCGTAGAAAAGTTGGCGATTTGTCTCTATTTTATAGATATTTCCATGGGCGATGCTCTTCTTGAATATCAACAATCGTTCCTGCTTTGGCAGTCTCTTCGAGACTAACCCGTCAAGTTCAGTCATCACATCCCTCCGTGGTCACTTTGGAGACCTGCAGAACATCACTTTCCAAAGACTCGTTCATCCAACGAACAGCGAGGCTTTGGAACTCATTGCCTAGGGATTTGTTCTCCGAGGCATACAACCTCCAGAAATTTAAGAAGAACACCAACTCCTACCTTCTTTCCTTTGGTTCCCACGATGTTCTCTGAACATTACAGGATATCCCTTTTCGTGGGAACCAGAACATAAAAAAAAATACAATGGCCAGTTATATTTAGGGCACTGCATTATTCATTGAACGCATTTGTTGTTCGGAACGAAGCCTAGGGTATCGAGAATTTTCCATTAAAAGTATCTTATATAACCAATTGAGGATTATTTTGAAAATAGTATGAGCGAGTTTAACTCTTCCAGCTTCTAAGCGAACTATGGAATCGTGTGTATTGATGGGGACTAGTAGAATTCTTTTAATAAAAGAAATTTGAACTCTTTCAAGCACATCTAGATATCTAAGCCCCCAAGTGGCATGACGCTCAAACACAAAGATTGAAACAGTTTTGTCCTGGGTGGCCAGGTATCAATTTTAGCCAGAGACATAATAGGTAAAATCGAACCAGATTTGACATTCCATGAAAGAGACCAGAGGAGGTGAATGTTTCGCCCAAATAATTATATTTGTTAGTGATTTCCACAGGGTGATTGGCGAAATTAAATTATAAATTGGGTTTATCAAACCCACCCCGTGAAAATTGCATTACCTTATTTTTTTTTCAGATTAACAGTCAGCTCATTTGATGAAGCGTATTTTTCAGGGATTTTCAATTTCCTCGCAACGTCGATCTCAGAATGTGCCAGGATAATAAGATTATCAGCAACAATTTGAAATCGCAAGCTCCACCCTCCCCACGGTCGACGAGGGCTTCTGCTCTTCCTCCCCCCATTAGCAGCACAGTACCTACCTTTCGGTTTCAATCTGTGCTAACTAATACACAACCTGAGGGGGGATTCCGAAATTGAGATACGCCCAATAAGCGCGCTAAGTGATCCTAGCTACCGTTATATCTCAGCCACGGTAGGGCCGCCTGATAAGACAAGCTACTGGCTATGGGATGTCAGTACCCGAGCGGGTTGATGCGCCGCTCCCCGCCGAGTCAGCAGGGAATACAATCACCTCAACCCATAGGTCTTTACCGAATTACGGTATTGTTTTCCATTGATCCACTATCTAGCACCACGCCCCCCAGAGTCCAACGCCATGTGGAGAGGCACCGGCGGAGCGTACCGGTGGGGCTATCCTCCTCCCCCTGGGTACCCATGTTAACAAGACTCCTCCTGTCAGCGTTTGATGGTCACCGCCATATCAGACTTTCGACCTGATATTACTCGTGTAACGTGTGACGAGTAACCGTTCGAGTGAGAGTTCGCCGAAGCTTTGCCCAGAGGTGTCTGGGATCGTCGCAGATACTACCCTCCCGGCGGCCTCGCCACATGGTGGAACTAGGCCCCAACAAGATCATCAGCATACATTAATGTTAACACATCGTTTCTGTCATCGATATTCACACCCTGGGCTCCACTGTCATAAAAAAAGGAATCAATGTCCACTATAAATAATGCGAGTAATAGGGGACTCCAAAGGTTCACCCTGTAAAACACCACTAGTAACCTCGTATAGTTTCGTCAAGACATCGGTGCCTTTTATTTGCACAGTTATTCGTAAATATAAAGTTTTTATTAGGCGAATAATTTTTGAGGATATTCCTTAATTAAATAATTTCATCCACAGTATGTTGTGGTTAATAGAATCAAAGGCTCTTTTGAAACCAACAAAAATAGCTAATTTTTTACGCGTTCTATGCCTAATGTGTAGGTGAATGACAGAAGTCAAAGTGCATACCGTGTGCGAGTGTATTAATAGACCAATAAATAATAAAATAAAAAGAATTAATTCCAAACTATTTATATTTTAACATATCCCATACTTATAGGTACTTTGGACGCGTTGTGATTGAATGTCGATAAAAATCAAATGTTAAAAAAAGATTAAAAACGTACTACTTGATTATCCCCAAGTACGTGTTTCTATAGGCCGAAAATTCGTTTCATAATGAAAAGTACGTGTTTTTATTGGCCAAAATCTGTTTCGAAATGAAAATCCTTGTTGAAATAGACAATATTAATAAATCGTTAGCCGATATTTAATTCGCGTATTATCAAAAGTAGAAAAATGGGTTTTGGTTTTCGCGAATATCTCGAAAACTATTGCAGTTATCGCAACTTCAAGAAAAAGACCTTGAAGGGCAGGAAAGGACTAGGCACAGATAGAAGAGGGTTTCTAGGCATCGACAGAATTTGCTGAAATTTTAGTATGTTGTATGCCTTCAAGCCACCATATTGAAAACTCCAATTCTTCCCCATTTAAGGGTGGTTTGTACTTGTGATTCTTCTAATAACTGCTGACCGGGGATTTCCAGCTAAGATATCACATAGAAACACTGAAATTGAGATTCAGACCGAGAGCTCATAACACTTTTTTATGTATCATTACTTACCGCTCACAAATATCTTGAATTCCATGGATCTGTGTCTCACATCACGAAAATCGCATCGCCGACCAAAATCCGTGGACACAACATGCTGCGCGGGAACGCTCAAAGTGTTTCGAGAACCCAGATTTTGGAATCATAATCTTCCGTTCGGAATGCTTTGCAAATGACTATTCTTTTTTGAGTTTGGGCGGAAGCCAATGACGAACATGTAGGGTGGCTATGGAGGGCACTAGCGACCAAGGCTGTTGTGAAAACAATATTTTAAAAATTATTATAACTTTCTGTTCGGCCCTCCGTTACTTTCCCTAATTATTCACTAATATTCAAAACAATGTGGTCGCGAAACCTTTTGGTTGGCTAGGAGCCAGCTAGCACTTCTTCTGTATTTCCGGTGTCATCATATGTGACATCATAGCTTATTGTTCGGCGTCAATTTCATAACACATATGAAATGAAATGAAATGAAAGTATAAAATATATATACCGAACAAATTAACCGTACCTTCATTTCTTATAAAAAACAAAATGCAAACATTATGAACAAATTATACTGTACCGTTCGGCGATGGTCTTTAACGGCGAATTTCATCATATTTCAACTAATAATGTAACCCCTGAACAAATTGATTAGCTATGTTATTCGTAATTACTAAAAAATGTTTACATCAATTTTATTTTATTGAATTGTATAGGCAGCTAGTCATTCAATGTTCAATAGCCTCAGAAAGTTACTCTGCACATATTTGCATATAAATGAAGGTGTGCCGAACAAAAAAATGCAGCTGCCGAATATGTATGTCATTAACGGGGCTCCCTCACCTATGCACTTACATCTAATGGAGGTGAAATCCTAACATCATAGCCTACTGCCCAGTATTTGTTGATTGTCATTTATTACACGGAATCAAGTAGATAAATCGTAACACCCAGCAAATTAGTCTGGTACACCAGATCTATATGAATAATAAAAACTTTTTAACAAAAAATTGAACCGACGAAATACGGAACTGAAAAGTAAAAAATAAAATAAACCTTCTCAGTCTCAGTAACTCCTGAAGTAATGTTAGTAACTAATTTTGAGTCTGCGCCAAACAAACAAGCAAATGAATGAGGTAAGGCGTGAAATGATGGCATCGAGTTACGCGGTGACATTCTGAGGGTTGTAAAGCAGCCATTTTGATCTCATGAATTTTGAAAAAAAAATCACCCTGAAAACCCCGACATATCAATTTTGAATCAAATCGGACTATAAACCTAAATCTCGTCAGCCATCTTGGAGCGCCATTTTGTTTTTTCTCTAACAATAATTCCATGAGCCGCCAATTCAATTTCATAAATGTCGACAGAAAATTCATAATCTCCGACTCCGAAAACCTCCACATACAACTTTTGAATGGAATCGGACCATAATTATGAAACTCCTCCACCATTTTGGAACCGCCAACTCAAATTTTTGAATTATGACAAAAAATTCACAATTTTCGTCTCCGAAAACCCCCATATACCAATTTTGAATCGAATCGTACCAAAATCACAAAACTCTTCCGCCATCATGGAGCCGCCATTTTGTTTTTTTCTCCAACAAAAATTCCATAAAGCATTTTCAGCGGAATATTGAACACCTGCCAAATTTCAGCCCAATCGAACGTCGGCAAGTGCTCCAAAAAGGAATTAAACATTTTTAACCGGAAAGAATGACAGAATGATATACGAACCAAGCAAGTTAAATAAAAGCTTTTATAAATAGTCGTGATTTACTGAGAATTCGAGCATTTCACTTTCAATAATATTGTGTTTAAAATTTACTGTCATAACAATATGCAAAACCACCACTCCTAACATTCTCGCTCTGTAATAGTGTTCCCATGCCTCGCTTTGGCTCACTTTTCATGCGCCTCGGAACACGCGATGGCGCTCCAGGTAGGTTAAGCGTAAAATTCGAGGTGAGGATCTCGACCCAAATATGGCGGAGAGTGGACCTACTTGTGTTTACTCATCTACGGTGCCTTCACGAAAGAAAACAATGCGTAAAAATTAATGACATCCTCAATGAATTTCGAACAGTTAAATACGGAGTACCTCAAGGTACTGTTTTGGGTCGATGCTCTCCAACATTTATTGAGACGATCTTTTCACATGAAATGTGGAAGGGGACATAATTAGCTTCGCAGATGGCACAGCAGTTGTTTACCATTCAGAATCATGACTCGCCGTAACAAAAAGCTGAAGATAACTTCAAAACAATAATTCAATGGTTCGAAGGTAAATTGCTTACCATCAGTATAACCAAACCCTTCTTCATTATATTTACATCATATTCCAAAAACCTACCAAATCTCAATTCACTCAAATACAATGACGTGAACTTCACCATCAACCAAGTAAACAAAATTAAATACCCTGGTGTATATATAGACGCCCATCTGAAATGAAATACACATATTGAATATTTGGTGAAAAAATGATGTATTGTTACATATAGATTAAAATATGTCAGGACTTACTTGCAAGTTTTACAGATGCGCATGCTATACTATGCTTCGTTTGAATCACACCTTCCATATGGAATAGTTGCTTGGGGCGCACATGAAAAATCTAGAACAGATACAAAAATCAGTATTGAAAATAACTCACCACAAAAAAAGGACTCACCCCTCAAAAACACTATACAATGAAACATCGATTCTAGACATCAAACAACTATACTTTTACGAAACCATAATTAGACAACATAAAAATAAATATGATCTATCCTTATGCAACTAGTCTATGTAATGAAATCGCAGAGCAACACCCTACAGAGGTCCTATGCATACTCAGCACCTCGGAGGTACAAACTTATTCCATTGGAAATCGAAACAATCAGTATCATTAACTCATTTAAAAAAAATAATTAATACTGGGTATTGAGTCAACCAAGAATGCAGATACACCAATATGTCAATGTGAAAAAAACCTATTTTAATACAGGCAGTGAAAAATTTGATTCGGATTTCATACCATGCATTATAACTGTGAACATATGTCTTTTCGTATGCTAAAAATGTCCATGTAGTTCAATAAATATGTAGATTTGTATATGTATGTGTATGTATATGTATATACTGGTGTGTATGCGTGTGTATATATGTATGTATGTGTATATGTGAGTGTATTTATGTATATATACATATATATATATATATAAAAACATATATATATGAGTAATTATTGAAAATAGTTTATCCTGTGGGATTTCTATATTTATTTCCCCCCATATTTTACCGATTGAGGAAGTAACCCCTTCAAAGCGGGCAGATGTTTTCAGTTTCTATTTATAATTGTTCATATTCACCATTTCGGCGCCTGTGAGCATTGAATATCATTGTGACAGATATTAATGTCATCTTTGAAATAGAGATATTTTGAGTTGATAATTCAATAAATAATTATTATACAATCCACATAATATTATTGAAATACAACCCATTGGTGTGAAACAAGCAGTCCAAGGTAGAATCACTAACAAAGACTTTCTCAATTTTTTTATATTCCATTATTCATAAACCCACTCGGTGCAATGTAACAAAATGTACCAATTTTTCCCCTGAAAGTGGAAGTAATAAAAGACAGCCATACTTGATAACGTTAATTTCCAACAACGGTCATAAAAAGCGACGTATAATAAAGTGTCCGTTTCAGGTTACTCCAGCGTGAAACATTATATTCAGTATTTCAGTACAATATCGTGTGTGATAAGTTTCCACGAATTACCTTTTTATGTCTTCATATGATATTTCACCGAGATACTAAACGTACAGTTATTCACTCTCGTAAATCACTTTTGTCATAACAACAGCCAGTTTTGCGAGGGTTTGCCATTACATTGTACGGCAATATGTGAAATTGGATTCGAACAATATGCGCATTGAATTTCTAACTATTATGATTCCTTGATGCCAGTTGATCGAAATCTACCATAAATAATCCATCAGTGGAATGCTGAACGATTTTAAAAACTCAATCGGATATTTAATTCAATCGAGGGTAATATCAGAAGTGCTGGGGCTTTTATCGAGGGTAATATCATAAGTACCAGGGGTTTCATCTCTCAAAATTTCTGAAATTTTCGAGAAAGAATTTTGCCTGAAAAATTTACTGAGTACGATTTGCGGTCTCATTATCTGATTAAACCACGAAAACAAAGCTTGAGTGGTTTAATCTTTGATAATAAGGCAGCAAATTGAACGAGTTAAATTTCCTATAGGCGAAGTGCTTGAGGAAAAATGTTAAAAATTTTGCAATTAAATCCTCTAGCACGAAAGATATTTGAGGATAATATTTTCCGAATCACACTTGAAGCTGGATAAAATTACCAGAATTCTTATTATATTCGAATTTTCAACTGGGAAATTTACAACAATAGGCGAGGACCCGAGAAATTATTATCGCTTTAAATATTCTTTAAAATACATAACGCATATATAAATGTACCCAGAAAAGATTTTATGAGTCAAATTTCAGTTACAGCAGTTCCCGTTCGTTTTTGAAAATCAGCAAATTTTTAAGCTTCTAATATTGGTGCTCTTTGTGACGTAAATGACCAAGTAGCCAATAGGTGTAATCGGGTTGATTGAGACATTGAACAGCAATGTTGCCAAGTTTGAATGTGATTTGAAGTGTGTAAAAAAAATCGATCTGTCATAAAACAATATTATTTGTTGATAAATGTTTCATCGTCCCAAGAATTGAATATGTTGTATTTTGAATCGTCGTGCAATTTTGATTTCGATTCAGTGAAAATTTTGGAAAAAGAGATGACTTTTTGAAAGAGATTGTTGGGAGAAATGATTCAACTCAATCTTCATGATAATTGCCTGTACCAAAACCTGACAAAAATATACACCCATATTCTAGAAAGGTGCAAAAGAAAATCAGATTTCTGAATAATGATATCCAAAAGATTTGTATTGTTTTGTTTTGTCATTTTCGTTTCTTTATCTATGTAGCGCTGGAATATTTCAGGTGGGATGATCAGTTTCATATTGACCATACACGGTTGTATGTTGTTTCGTTTTAACGTGTCTGTATTTGTTTATACAGAGTGGCCACTTTTTTAATGGGATTGTATTGGTAACTTTTAAACCATAAGAGTTAAGAGGTCGGTCAAATGGAGAAAAAGTTGCATTCATAGAAGCATTATCAAGCAGTTCAAACAAATCGAGATTGTCAGGGCCGGTTATTGAGATATCATAAAAAAAGTAAATTCTGTCGTTTTGATTTTTCTTTTTTTCCCACTTTATTTCGAATATTATCAAAAAATGTCACAGGAGTTTTTCATTCGACAGTGAATTATCCTCAATTTGACAAAATCAGATTTCGTATCCAACGTTTCGTACGCTCTGGGCCACCCTCAACCTCATTTTTTTCAATACGGACCTGCATATTTTATGACACTTTTCGAAATAACTTTTAACGCTGAATTCAACGATATATCATACGATGTCATTCAAAGTTGATTTTCAGGTGATTTTGACCCTTATCCAAATTTCTTTGGGTCGGATCTGTATAACTTTTAGGTACCTTTAGTTTAATTAACAACATGCAATACATTTCGATAAGAAAATCAACTTACTCATTTTCAACTGAATGGAACGTAACAGAATCAAAGCAAGAAACAAGTAATAATTATTTACAAATTTCAAGAGGTGAAAAACCTAATTCATAATAATTAAACGAAACTATCATTTAATGAAAGAAAAATCAAATGATTATTCGAAAGTAAATGATGAACATTAATGAAGTAAGTGTTCGAAATGTCCACCATTTTGTAGAATGCACTTTGCTGTTCTGGAACCCATACTTCTTATACATTTGCTTTTTTGTCTCGTTGAATACCTTCCAATACATTCTCAATCTTCTCGCGAAGAATCTCTATTGTCGGGTTCGTAGTATCATAAATTTAATTCTTGAGATATCCCCACAAATAAAAATCCAGCGGATTCAAATCCGGAGATCTGGCAGGCCATGCTACTGGACCTCTTGTTCCAATCCATGAATCGGGAAAAGTTCGATTTAGATAGTCTGTGACTATTCTTGAGTTGTGTGGACCACATCCGTCTTGTTGGAACCATGGACTATTACGCCGATACCGTATAGGAAGATCATCCAACATTTCTTATATAATTTCTACATATTTTGCTCAGGTTAGGTTGCCGTCAATAAAATAGGGTCCCAGTAATTTATTATTCAACAAACCGCACCATATGTTCAAAGAAAAACGATATTGATGTCTAACTTCATGAATTAAGTGAGGATTTTCTGTGGCATAAAAATGTTTGTTCCTTCGATTGAACATGCCAGAATTTGTGAATGTCGTTTCGTCTCCCCCAAATGATATTGTGCGCAAAATTGTTGTTATTCCGCACCTTCCGTTGAAACCAATTACAGAATTGCAACCTTCTCTCAGGATCATTGCGATATAGTTTTTGCACGGCTTGGTATTCATAGTCATGGTATCCGTGTCTCTTGACTATTTTATTAACAGCACTTTTTGATGAATTGCATTCACTGGCCATAGTTATCGATCCTATTCCTGGATTCATTCGAATTTGGGCCAGAACACAGATAGGCTCGTTTCGTCGTACATAAGGACCTCTAGGTTGGATGAATGAATTATGTGCAAGTAACGTTGTAGATAAACGTCGAAACATTTTAATATTTGGTGTTGTTCTTTCAGGATATAATTCACCATACCTTTGTTGTGCTTTGAACGAATTTCTATCTAGTTTTATGTACACTTCGTACATATCTCTCTTCTCTTCATTTGTGTATCTTACCATATCGAATATGTCCAATTGAAATTACTCAGAAAAGTATTTATTGACAAGTTCTTGTGACACAATAATAAACGAAGTGACAAATAATATGACATTTCTTGTTATGTTCTTTTTTATCCACGGCCTACTACTTGAAAATAATACATTCAATAAACCTAGAGTTGTGTGTATGTAAAAATCGATTCTGTGATTTGTTTCAACGGAACAAATGACGAATCCAACAATAATGATTCCTTGCGAGAAGATTGAGAATGTATTGGAAGGTATTCAAGGAGACGAAATAAGCAAATGTATAAGAAGTATGGGTTCCAGAACCGCAAAGTGCATTTTACAAAATGGTGGACATTTTGAACACTTACTTCATTAATGTTCATCATTTACTTTCGAATAATCATTTGATTTTTCTTTCATTAAATGATAGTTTCGTTTAATTATTATGAATTAGGTTTTTCACCTCTTGAAATTTGTAAATAATTATTACTTGTTTCTTGCTTTGATTCTGTTACGTTCCATTCAGTTGAAGGTACCTAAATGTAATACAGATCCGACCCAAAGAAATTTGGATAAGGGTCAAAATCACCTGAAAATCAACTTTGAATGACAGTGTATGATATATCGTTGAATTGAGCGTTGAAAGTTATTTCGAAAAGTGTCATAAAATATGCAGGTCCGTATTGAAAAAAATGAGGTTGAGGGTGGCCCAGAGCGTACGAAACGTTGGATACGAAATCTAATTATATCAAAATGAGGATAATTCACTGTCGAATGAAAAACTCCTGTGACATTTTTCGATAATATTCGAAATAAAGTGGGAAAAAAAGAAAAATCAAAATGACAGAATTTACTTTTATTATGATATCTCAATAACCGGCCCTGATAATATCGATTTGTTTGAACTGCTTGACAATGCTTCTATGAATGCAACTTTTTTTCCATTTGACAGACCTTCTAACTCTTATGGTTTAAAAGTTACCAATACAATCCCATTAAAAAAGTGGCCACTCTGTATACAATTTTGAAGTTTGAAAGTTTTCAATGTGTAATTTGTGCCAATGTGTTTTCATCAACCAGTATTTGTATCGACTACTTAACAGTTTTTCAGTTGTTCCACAATGCCGGGATCCAACGGCGCGTGGAGTGGCACTCCTCGCACCAAACTTGCCAGTTCACGCGCCGTCGGATAGGGCAGGCGTGGCGATCTTCGGTCGGCGCGGTGAGTCCCGTCGTCTGTCGGTAAATGAATACGGTTCAAAGGAGTAACATTCATTAGGCCGGCTTTGATTGAAGAATTTGGGTCTCTGCCTCGTGGTTCCATTATAAATATTAGCGGGCCTAAGAAGTTCCAAAATAATCAATTCACAGAGCAAGGTAACAACAATCGAAATCCACAATCGGAATTTCCGAGGAGGAGTTTCGTTCGTAGGATAAGTGGAAAACAAGAATATAATATGATCTTCAGAGTAGAAATTTTCCTAGAGATCCACTCAAGATCAATCCTCAAACTGATTTGAATACTAAATCTGATTTCTATAACTTGTTGGAAATTGGTACCAATTCCTATCCTTATTTTTAAAGCTTAAAAATCTCGATACAAAAGGGGGAGAAATATTTTATTTCATAAAATTTTCGATAAACTATTATTTGGTTTACAACCTATAACTAGCTAAAATTGACCGATCGCGATTACAATCCACAACACGACATTCAGCGCATGGCTGGGAAGTGGAAGGTGCCCTATCGATCCCTAACTCTCGACACACAAATGACTTCACGACTTTACTCAAAAAACTCCTATCGGCCCTAACCCCGTCAGTAGACCGGCACTTTGTCGCGGCAAAGTTCATCGCTTTTAAGCCGCTGAATATCCGTGCAATGTTTGTCACCACGTGGATCGAAACCAGATAGTTCAGGTAGGCGTACCGGCCCAATGATCATGTGCCTAAACACTGGTCGTTGAAGGCGAGCCCGAGTCGAGCGCACTTCCTCTCCAGCCTCAGAGAAGGATGACGTCCAATGGCTTGGTAAGTGAACCGACAATACAGGGAACCTGAAAGCATAGAAGGTTGGGACGATGCGACGTTTGCGAGTATTGGGCACAGGGCTCTGAAAAGTGCCACCCAATCTCGTATGTATGATTGGACTATGAATTCTTTTGAAGGCAATTTGTTGCCCCCGTAACGCTGCGATTAGAAACGAAGAACCAAATCTGTAGTTCGTTAAGAAGTTGGCTGAAGATCCAATATACGCTCTGTATATGACGGCAATTTAAAATCCAAATAAAATCCAAATACTATTTCAATAGTTCAGCTGGGCTAATCCTGTATCAGCTTGGACGAATATAAATCCCAGTCGATCACCACTGTGAATCGAACAAATACTCCCACTGAAGTATTCCTGGAGACTTCCATGAAGTGGTCTTCGAACGCTAAATACTAAAAAGCGACTAGCTTGGAACTGCTTGACTGTGTCTCAACTGTCTAACCAGGTCTCAACTGGCTGACCGGGTCTCAACTGGCTGACCGTGACACACACCATGCCCCCCTTAAGGTTGAGCGCCCATGGATAGTAAATCCCCTTCATGTTATATGTGAACGAGATTTACTATCCACTTCCATCCTCCCCCGCTCCTCCTTGGAGCGGTCCTCAACTCGCAAATGGCACGTTTGCGAAATTGAAATCGTACCTCCTGTGGTATGAAGTCAGCCTCTGAGTGCTTTAAACCCCTTATTATCTGAATTTTGTATGTTTACCTGACTTGTGCTGTGTGTGCATGGTGGTGATGTACCTGATGGGTGTGTAAGTGTATGGTGTGATGTGGGTGTGTTGGTCTTGGTGTTTTGTGTTGAGTTGTTACTCACCTGACGCGCCGGAGTGCTACTCTCGGTGGTGGACGGTCGTTTTGGTAGACTGGCCGCAAATACTTTTCCCTTTCTCTAAACCTGGGATCGTCCAGGTTTAGGTTCGCGTGGATGTCTTGAATCACCGGGTTCGTGTGGGTGTCCGTCTTCAGGAACGTCGCGGTGGCGTGGTTCCGAAGATGGTCGTCAATGAAGTTCGGATTGACATTCAGGTCCCTGTAGATAAATCTATTCGGGACGTATCTGGGAGCGTTCACTGCCATTCTTAGGCTCACGTTCAAAGATAGCTGGATCTTGGTCCTGTACGTTTGTGCGCATTGACCCCATGCGGCGGATGCATACAGGATGATGGGGAGGAGGATGGTCCTGATAAGGAGCAGTTTTAACTGGAGGTCCATGTTGCTACTGCGTCCTATGAGGGGGTAGAGGTTCTTTCGGGCTGCTTTCGCTAGTCCGAGCCTCCGGTCTACTGTTCCTGAATGTCAATCTTTTGTCCAAGGTGCTCCAAGGTATTTGGCCTCGTTTGCCATGGGATCCGTTGGTCATTCATGATGACGTGTCCTGACGGTGTTGCTCGCCTTCTGGTGAAAAGTATTGCCTGGCTCTTTTCCGCGTTGATCTCGATCTTCCATAGGTTGAACCAGTCCTCAAGCTTGTCTGCTTGATCTTGCAGTAGCTGACCGTGACACACCATGCCCCCCTTAAGGTTGAGCGCCCATGGATAGTAAATCCCCTTCATGTTATATGTGAACGAGATTTACTATCCACTTCCATCCTCCCCCGCTCCTCCTTGGAGCGGTCCTCAACTCGCAAATGACACGTTTGCGAAATTGAAATCGTACCTCCTGTGGTATGAAGTCAGCCTCTGAGTGCTTTAAACCCCTTATTATCTGAATTTTGTATGTTTACCTGACTTGTGCTGTGTGTGCATGGTGGTGATGTACCTGATGGGTGTGTAAGTGTATGGTGTGATGTGGGTGTGTTGGTCTTGGTGTTTTGTGGTGAGTTGTTACTCACCTGACGCGCCGGAGTGCTACTCTCGGTGGTGGACGGTCGTTTTGGTAGACTGGCCGCAAATACTTTTCCCTTTCTCTAAACCTGGGATCGTCCAGGTTTAGGTTCGCGTGGATGTCTTGAATCACCGGGTTCGTGTGGGTGTCCGTCTTCAGGAACGTCGCGGTGGCGTGGTTCCGAAGATGGTCGTCAATGAAGTTCGGATTGACATTCAGGTCCCTGTAGATAAATCTATTCGGGACGTATCTGGGAGCGTTCACTGCCATTCTTAGGCTCACGTTTGAGAATAGCTGGATCTTGGTCCTGTATGTTTGTGCGCATTGACCCCATGCGGCGGATGCATACAGGATGATGGGGAGGAGGATGGTCCTGATAAGGAGCAGTTTTAACTGGAGGTCCATGTTGCTACTGCGTCCTATGAGGGGGTAGAGGTTCTTTCGGGCTGCTTTCGCTAGTCCGAGCCTCCGGTCTACGTGTTGCCTAAATGTCAATCTTTTGTCCAAGGTGACTCCAAGGTATTTGGCCTCGTTTGCCCATGGAATCCGTTGGTCATTCATGATGACGTGTCCTGCCGGTGTTGTTCGCCTTCTGGTGAAAAGTATCGCCTGGCTCTTTTCCGCGTTGATCTCGATCTTCCATAGGTTGAACCAGTCCTCAAGCTTGTCTGCTTGATCTTGCAGGTATCGGGTTACTTGCGTTGCGTTCACCGATCTGGCCACTAGTGCTGTGTCGTCCGCGTACAGCGCTAGCTTGTTGAAGTTGTCAGCAGGCTTTGGGATGTCCGCCGTGTAGATGGAGAACAGGTGTGGAGATAAGACTGCGTCTTGCGGTACTCCTGCTTCTAGGGTCCTCACTGCTGAGAGGACGCTGCCAACTTTACATTGGCACCGCCGTCCTCGCAGGAAGGAGTCTATCAGCTTCACTATGGGAGTGGGGTATCCGAGGTCTTTCATTTTGGTGATTAAGCCATCGTGCCAGACCCTATCGAAGGCCTTGGATACGTCTAGGAATAAGGCTCCTGTGTGTTGTCCCCTGCCCAGGTTGAAGCCTGTTACGGCAAAGTCCACTATCCTCAGGACCTGCATTTCCGTAGAGTGTCCTTGTCGGAAGCCGAACTGCTCGTCTGGTAGGACTTTGAGTTCTTCCGTGAGTGGTTCCAATCGTCTCTGGATGACTCGTTCTGCCACCTTCCTCATCGAGGGTGTGAGGCTGATGGGTCGGTGGTTTTGCGGTACCACATGGTTCTTGTTGGGGATCATGATGACCGTGGCTTCTTTCCATGGTCGTGGAAAGTGTCTGAGCCTGAGCACTGCATTGATAATGTTGGTCAAGGCAGCAATTCCTTTTCTCGGTAGTGCCTTCAAGGCTCTATTCGAAATTTGGTCTGGTCCGGGTGCCTTGCGGGTAGCAAGGTTTCGGATGATGTCCTTGATTTCTTCTGGCGAAGTTGGTTCAAGGACGTGCTCGGCATCATTGATCCGTCTTATTCTCCTGACAGTCTGACTGGCTCGGGTTTCCATGTCTTCCACTTCGTCGGTTTGGTTGACCTGGATGTCTCTACACTGGCGTTCGAAAGCGTCGGCAAAAGCTTCTGCTTTTTCGTTGTCAGTGTAGACCAGGCCTCCCTCTCCGTGGAGTGGCGGGCACGGTTTCCTTCTGCCTTGTCGAAGTGCTCTCTGCATTCTCCATACAGAGTTGACTTCTGTGCTCATTTCTGTCATCCTGTTTGTCCATTGCTGTGTTTGGTGAGCTTTGAGTTCCAGCCGCAGTTGCCTGCCTGCCTGGTTTTCCTTGGGCCCCTGGTATCTCTTTTTCAAGCGGCGTCTGCTCCTAACAAGCTCCCTAACCTCTGGGGTTAGTGCTAGTTGGAAGTTGAACCTGGTTGCTTGGGTGGTCTTGGAGCTGCGTTCTATGGCTTCTTGGATGCATTCTTGCAACTGTGTTGTTGCTCTCTCAAGGTCAGTCTTTATGTGTATTTGTGGGATGTGTCCTATGGAGTCGTGTATGATTCTTTGGAATCGGTTCCAGTCGGTCGTCTTCCTGGTAGCTGGTTCCTCAGGTTCCGCGTCTCCCTCCCCTATTGTTAGTAGGATTGGGTTGTGGTCTGAGGAGCCCTCGTCTAAAACTTCCATCTCGGTGTTGGCTGGGATGGACTGTACGAGTGCTATGTCTGGGATGTCTGGTGTTTGGTTTGCTAGTCCGTGGTAGGTGGGTTCGAAGGGGGCTACTACTTCGATGTCGTTGTAGTCGGCCAGTAGGTTCTCCAGGTTTCGGCCTCGTGGATTGTTGTTTCTGCAGTGCCATGTCTGTGACTTCGCGTTGAAGTCTCCGATGGCTACAGTTGGGTGATGGTCTGGAAATAGTTCTGCTAGGTCTTCTCTTTGTATGTTTCCCCCTGGCGGGATATACGTTGAAATGATTCTTAGCATTCCTATGCGTCTGACTTTCACTTTTACTGCGACTGCTTCGCCTCGAGATAGTTCTGGTTTCTCAGCCTCGTGTTGTTCGAGGTCAGTTCTTACTAGAAGGGCTGCGCCTCCGCGGGTGCGACAACCGGGCCTGTCTGTCCGGTAGCAGGTGAATCCTGGAAGATGGAAGTTCTTCTGGGGTTTCAGTGCTGTTTCCTGGATGGCGATGACGTCCACTTGTGTTCTGGATATCAATTCGTGCAGCTCATTCTTGCGTGTGAGTGCGCTGTTGATATTCAGGAGCAGATTTTGAGTCTTTTCGGAGGTTGTCTTAACATTTAAGATTTCCTGGGGCCTGACTCTGCTTGAAGAGCTCAAGAAGTTGCTTCTTGAGCGCCTCGGGTAGTGCCAACAGTTGCTGGTTTACTGTTGTGGTTGCCGTTGTTGTTATCCTCGTTGGACCCCATTTTGGTGGTGCCTGTGGTGTTTGGGGTTGGGGCACAGCGTTCCTGGGTCCCTGCCTCCTTCGTGGTGGTTGGTATGTTGTTTGTGTGGGTCTTGGTTGTTGTTGTTGTTGTTGCGTGGGTCTTGTCGTGGGTTTCGGGAACTTGGGACAGCCTCTGAAGCTGGCCGTATGTGGGCCCCCACAGTTTGCGCAGATGGCTGGCTGCTCTCTGTTTTTCGTGCAGGTGCGGGACTCGTGCTCTGCTCCGCACTTCACGCACCTGGGGGTGGAATGGCAACACCTCTGTGTGTGCCCGAACCACTGGCATTTGTGGCATTGGGAGACGAATCCGCCGGTCCTTTGCCGTTGAGGTTCCACCCTGACCTTCAACATGACACAGGTGTCAAGCTTGAATATGTGGGATACTGACTTGGGCACTTTCACTAGAAACAGTGGAAGTGCCTTTTTGGTACGTCTTGATGTCATTTGGTGACACTCCAGGACAGTGAAGCCCGAATCCTGGATGCTTTTCTTCACGTCCTCTGACTTGGTGTTTTCCGGTATTCCCCGGATCACCGCGTGTAACGAAATCTCTGTTTTCAGAGAGTACGTATAGAAATCGTACCCTCCTGCTTCGAGAAAAGCTCTTGTTGCCCTCCAGCTAATTTCTTTCTCCGTCTGGATGGTTATTCCATCGGAGGTGAGCCTGGCCTTCAGGAAGTTTATCTTTCTCCTGGCCATTTCGGCGGAGATGGTCTGCCACTTGTCCTTATTCCTAAGGACGACTGGTGGTGGTCTTTTGGGGTCGCTTCCTGGAGGTGGGGGCCCCTCGAGGATGGTTTTTCCTCTGCTGGCCGCGACGGGGGCCGTTTTTTTGACGGGGGTTGATTTGATGTCGGCTTCGGCTGATGGGGTCGCCGGTTTCGCCTCTCTTTTTCTCTTGTTGTGGAATACGGTGGTGTATCCCTCGTCATTGCTCCCGTTTCTCTCCTCTCTGTCTTCTGAGACAGCGAGGTTCCTCTTCTTCGGGACGTTTTCGTCCGTCTCCATGTCTTCATTTTTCTCCTGTACTTGCGTTGACTCTTTCGCTGGCTTTTGTTGTGTTGGCTTTTCAGCCGGGGTCTGCTTGCCAGCCAGGACTGGCTTTTTTGCCTCCTTTTTGTCGGGCGTGGCGGTGGCCCTGGCAGCTTCCGTCTGGGAAGCAGCCGCTGCGGTGTTTTGAGAGGTGAAGAGTTGCCTCTTTCCCTTCTCGTTTCATTGAGCTCTCGTCTCATTTCATCAAGCTGTTTGGTTGACCGTGATGAAAAACGCTCAGTTTAAATCCTCGTGGTGGACGCGCTCGTCGGCTCCGCCCACCGAGTGTTTTGCCTCTCATTGGCCCAAAGCTCGCATGACTACCTAGCTCGGGTAGTTTTCGCTCGCTAGATGATCAATATTTCTCATACGGGAAATATTATCAATTTCTATAAAAATTGCGGTCATTGCAGACAGGAGCTTGGACGATGGCGTTCATCACGTGTATACCGATCCAACGACGCGGCTAGGAGCGTGGTACTGTCAGTGCCGTGGTATATAACTCTCACCATGGAGTGGTCAAACGAAGTGGAATTTTTATCCCTCCATGGAGCCGAGCCGATTATTTGGAACCCACGGGATCCAAACCATGAAAACAGGAATTTAATTCATGATGCCTGGAAGCGAATTGAGGAGCGAATGAGTGATTGCAATCAAACCAAATTATTTAAATTTCTAACGCCAACACTGCCGGCTTGAAACAGACTACAACCGTTGCGTGTCCACGTCTGGAACCGCGGTCCTACATGCGCCATGGGAACGCCCTGACACATTTCGACGCGCCAACCTTGACACTCAACCCTCATTCCAGGATTGCCACTCCACGCGCCGTTGGATCCCGGCTTGAGCAGGAAAAACTTAGTTTCAAAGGTGGGTCATGGATAGGTTCTTTGATTCAATCTATACGTGAATATTGTCATTTCAGCTTTGAAAAAGGAATAAATTAATTCCGAAACGTCAGCGATAAAAAATTTGTTTTACTTCCTGGTCCTAATTCCCGTTGAATCCAACCCTATAAAACAATATATTATCGATGTTATAGTGCACATAAACCTTGTTCTTTTTTGATATTATGAATCAATGTGGTCCATCAAAATGATTTCTGATCGCCAATCTATTTCTGAAAGCCAATCATTTATTCTTGTTATGGAGGTGCGACATAAGATTTGAAAATATGGCAACGGTGCAAAATCTTTGAAGCTATCGACTGTGGGATTGGTTGATCGGGTAATTACGTCATAACATTTTGCAATGGCGCTACAAAAAAGGCATTTGAATTTGGCCGACTTTGAATATGTTTTTCTGATTTTGAGAAAATTAAAAAAAAAAATTACCAACAGAGTTTTCATAAGCCGTAGAATCCATTGGAGATTTCGTGTCCTCGCCCATTCTTGCTCCAAAATTGAAGGAATCGTGTCCCTTTCTGAATGTTTCGTATCCCAGATTCATTCATTTACAACGATCATTCACTGCTCTTGAACTCGCCAAAAAACCTTTAATATACAGGGTGTTTCCTAACTACGGTACGAAACTTCAGGGAATATTTCGTTAGGTCATTTGACAAAAAAAATTTCCTATGAACATATGTCCGGAGTTGCTTCGTTTCTGAGATACAGGGTGTTGAAGTATAAAAAAAGGTATTTATAAAATATCCTGAATATCCTGAAACCGATGTGGTTGAAATGTGGTACAGCTATTTGGAGTAATAAGGCAATTATTTGGCCCCAAGTAGGTCCAGTGAAGTCTCAGTGGGCACCACAGCCAACAATACTGGGAAAAAAATTATTTTCTCCCTCTCAGTGCATTTGAATATAAGCGTGGATTCTAAAAAATTTTTTATAAGCGTGGTAAAAATACAACTTTTTGGCTTCCTGTTTTTCTTTCATATTTAGCTTAGTTTTCGAGAACAAAAAAATATATATATATATATATATATATATATATATGAAAGGGTAGTCTTTGCTGACTAGTTAGGATATATATACAGGTGGTCAACCCGAATTGCATTGGTTGAAATGTATATCCATTCAATTTGCACAACCTATAAGAGTATAGAAATTAAAATGCACAAATAATTTTTTTTAATTCAAATAGATAAAAATAATCTACGAGCAAGAATCCTGTATGCTAATTTTGAATCACAAGGAAACATGACAAGAAAATGTCAAACTATTTTCATTGGAAATCATGAAAATAACAAATTTGAGAACAGAAAATTGGTAGATGTGAATTTTCAACAGTTTTATATAAATAATATCATGTGTCGATATATAAATTGTAAATAAAATATGGGTTAGAATTAGAGAATGTGTTTTTGAAAATAGTGTAAAGAGTGGAAACAAAAAGGGATGGTTGCCAGAAAAAGAGCAGAATAAGTAGTCGAAAAAAATTTTTTTGGAGAGGAGCCGTTATTGAAATTTATGAAAAAAACAACGCAAATAAGCTGACAACGAAAGTATAGCTGCAATTGGACACTTAAAACTGAATCAAGAAACAACCAGGCACAGATTCGACCAAGCAACCACTTACCTCCAATTCAGATTAGATTTCCTGTACATGACGTAACCAGCAGCAAGGGGGCTCAACGTTAGCAAACTCCACTTCCACAAGCCACAGAATAATCCAGGACTCGCGTGAGTGCACAAGCTGAACTAACAACAGGTTCTTCATCAAGAAAAACTAAATAAAGTGATAATATTCGAGTCAGACACCCAGTCAAGGTTGTGAACTTTCTTTCTTATTCATTATTATGATATCAATATAACCTCTGAAGATATATTTCGCATTGTTTCTTGATTGCACATGAGCAAGTTTATTTGATGTTGTCCAATTTTATTGGTTGAATAATATTTACTAATGAGGTATAGGTATTTTAAGAATTAATTTGAATAAAAGAACAATCAGTCATTCAAATGAAAACAGTACATTGACTTCAAGCAAAACAACTAGCTGGCGCTACTTCAATCCTCCTGAGATAGAGACGATCATCTTTGCATAGGCGTACCGACTGAGCTGGAGAAAGGTAACAAAAGACAGGTAAATAGTGTATTGAAAAGGGGTAAGAGCATCATAGCCGGAGTTTATTGTTGTGATGGGTATTTGTTAAGCAGATAAATAAAGATAATAATATTAATAATTATATAAACAAATACAACATATCATAACATATATATATATATATATATATATATATATATATATATATATATATATATATATATATATTACATTTAGAAATATTGAGAAAACATAAATGCAATTTTTTATCAGTACACATTTTATTTCCGAAAAGAAAATACCTAATAATGGTTTTTAAACCTTACCATATAAAATTTGTAAATTTTTAAAAAAAAATTGTAATATTACAAATTTCCAATAGATGTTTAGTAAAAATGCATCAAATATGTTTCAATTCCTTAAAACTGAATTGAATTGAATTGTATAGTGAATTTACGATGCAATATACCTGAAATTACAAAAACATTTCAATCAAATTTGTTTAATAAAATTACAACATTTGTATTGTAATTTTACTAAACAAATTCCCGATAGATGTTCAGTAAATTTCCACAAATTTTTTTATATCTCTACTAAATGGAGTTGAAATAAGTCGTGTAGTAAATATACAAAACTGAATTTTATTATTACTGTATTGTTATGCGTTAAAACTTCCGTTTTTTTGTAAAATTACTATAGACATTTCTAACAGTGTCCTCAACGTATGTTTGAAATGGAAAAAGTAAAACGCCGGTGACACACACGGCGGATTTATGCGTCGCCGCCGTTCCAACAATAGCACACTGAAGTGATAGAGCTTATATTTTAGACGGGAAAAAACGATCGTTCAATTTGCCGTCAGCGGACCTGTGCAGCCATCGAGAGCCACTGGAGCCGACAAATCATTGTCTGCTCGACCTACCCTGTACTGATGAGGGGCAAATACTCCGAAACCGGTCTACAGGTGGTCAGCCTGAGTGATGTGGTTAATATTTATCCATTTCGCAACAAACATATGCGAAGAACCTTATAGGACTTTGCAGGTTTATTCATCGCAATAAGACGTTTTTCAGTTTTGACACAATGTATTGGTTTGATTTTTCTTCATCTCTGAATATTACAATATCTTTTTTCTATTTTCCTTGCTTATTCTAATTGTGGCGGGACAGATAAACTTTGTAACCCTAACTATCTGATATATTATTTTTTTGTTGACTCCCTCGTTAATTTTCAAACGCCCTTTTGATTTCGAATATATATCTGACTTTGAGATTCAGTGGAAACAAATTCAAAATCATTCATATTTATCACTGAAATGATTTCCCTTGGCTCACTGTATACAGGGGCATGCATCACAATGGGATAAGCTAGAAATTCTTCCAGATTCGTTCTCGGGACGTCTAATTCATTACCAGTATACTTTTTTATGAAAAATTTCAGCTCTGAAAAATCCTAATTTGTCCAATTTCTTAAGGCCAACACCTCAATGTCTTCAATTACTATTGGAGTAGAATTCGTGATCTTTCTTGTTCGTTAGAGATTTCACAGTCGAGATGAATGGTCCACTGACGTCAACCTGAGTAACATACACTACACAAGGAGGCGATGAAACTACGAGTTTTCCCGAAAAATTGTAATAGAATGCAGAGGAGCCGTGATCAGAATATCGAATTCATTGCCACTTTCCTGAAAAATACTACTTTTTCTCATATCTCCCCCGAATCTCCCATAGTAATTGGACTAGAATTATTCAATTCCTACAATTTTCGAGATTAATATGGGAAATTTTTTTACAATAAACAAAAATTTGTTTGTCAATTTTTTTTCATTTTGTAATGACGAACTTTGACGTCAGAAATCCGAAAGTAGTTATTAGAGAAGTGATATTTCAATCATCAAGTTGATTACAGTGAATAAATGATGCTTTTCCGTTGGAGTGGCAATGAAATATATTCCGACACATCATAGCAAATATCTTATATTTCCATCAGTGGTAATATTTACAGTAATTTGTACCTAAACCAATGGACATTTGGTTTTCTTCACAAAATAAGTTGATTAACATATTTTTTTTAAACTTCTGCTAATTTTTTTCTCAAAATATCTAAAGACGTGGTCTTTATTAATATTCAGAAAAACTTGCCATAACTCAAATTTTCGTGACAAATTAAATGGAAAATCTCAAAAACTTTTTATTTTCTAAAATGTCTATCAGCGTTTCTTGAAAATATAATATAGGAGTTACTCATATTTCACGACTGGTGTCGTCAGAAAAAAATCTGTAAACACGGCGAAAAAATTTGTGTCGCGTTTCCGTTCTGTTTATTGGAATGGCTAATTCATAAAAATGTGTGCAACACGTATTCAAATGGCTTAAGCCTTTACGATTCGTCCACTATAGCCTCATTTTGCGAACTTATGACATAAACTACTATTATTTTGCTGCGAGCGATAAAGTTCACATTGTCAAAGTCGAGCACAACAACCTACTTGATTCAGTAATAGTGGAAAATAGTTATTTGTGCAACAAGTGAAAGAAGTAAGTGTTTATTGCACTCGACATGAAGTTTGCACGAGTTGCATACAATATTTTTCCTACGTTTATACAAAAATAAAAAATAAAATTATTTAAGTGGTACTAAGTGTGGGAAAATAAAAATCGTAATTCAATAGCAAAATATCCAATAATTAATTAGCACTCTCGATTTGAGAAAGTTAGGAACCAACACCTATGTTGGGAACAATTTAACTCAAACTTTATTTTTGATAATTTGCATTTTCTAGTAATTCCGTAATCCAGTATGCAATAAATATGATTGAAAATAATATGAAATATGCAATTGTTTAAAATGTAATACAATATCACAGAAAATGAACTAAAAATGGCATCGATTGGAACGTTTATGTTTGCCATGATCACACTAGTGCACTAGTGCACTAAAGAACCAGTTTTTTCACTAAATATAGTTCAATAAAGTTTTGTTTTTCGCATGAACGTAAAACAATATATTTTATAGTTTTGTTTGAAAATATGAACTGACTGTTCATATAATTAAATGTGGAATGATTCAATTGAGGATGTTCCCTTTTTAAATATTTTTTTGTCTTTCAAATATCAATACACATCATCATTCCTTTCAAATGGCCTACAATATAATTGAATTACTCCACCCTAATATATCAAATTAGACGTAATGAAAACCTGTAGCTGTGAAAGAGAACAAACAAAAAAGTCGCTGGTGCGAGATGAAAATAATTTAATAAGGCTTGGAAAATTTCTCGCTTCAAATAAAAGAGAAAATATGCCATAAATGAAGTTATTTAGGTACCCGCTGGGATCTGGAATTTTTATAGCGGTCGACATAAAACTGGGATATCACAAGGACATTAAAATTTATAACATAAATACAGTCCAGAAAATTTTCCCCAGCTATTCAACTTCCGCTGGAGGATATAGAATGGAATTTATATTTCTCTAAAACAAACAACAGCAGAATAGCTCCGAGGAATTTATATTCATATCATTTCATATTTTTCGTCAATATTGATGTAACGAGAAGAGATATGTTTGAAAGAACAACTGAAATGAATATGTAGATGAACTTCTTGAAGACGAAGTTCGATTGTATTAGAAAAAAGACATTTATTTTGTTAGTTGTGCAATATGAATCGTTCTTTTTCTATATCAGTAAATAAAATTCAAACGACCGCTCAGGTTGGTCCATAGTGCCTTCCCACGAATAGCAGCTTTGCTAAATACTAGACTGGCTTAATGTTGACATCTTCCAGATAATGATGGAAAGACGTGTCATCTGCGGCTGCCCGAACATTCTGCGGCAACCAATCGCTATCGTGAAACGTTCAATGCATTCGGCATGACTACCGGCTAACATTTTCATCACGGTGTCTAGACATCAAATGACATCCTTCAAATATACGTCTAATTATATTCCAAGTTTTGCAATGAAAAACTACGAGAATACTTTCTATTCTAGGATGAAATAATATTCAGGAAAGCTGTATTCCACTTACTAATAGGACATTTGAAAATTCAGCGAAATTTGCCGATTTGCCGTCTCCCTTTGAGTGCCACCGAGTACCAGTTGTGACTTGTTTTTCTAGGGTCAGAAGTGATAACCCTCAAACACATTTTCACCCCGAGAAATGTACGTTACTTATGACGCCAGAATACTATGCAGGAAATATGTTCCTTCCTCAATTTCAAATCTCGGGCGCCAGATTTCATAGTGGTTCACTCCACGCACTAGGGTAGCAACAGATGGTCCACGGGTCTGGTATTTTGACACTCTTTGGGTGCTTCAAAAGAATGTAGGCCTTAAGTACAGTTTTTGAATACTGGACACCGGTTGCTTTTAGGTTCCCCAGGGGAACAGACATAAATGTATTTATTAATTCGGAACCTTGGTATAATAAGTAATAAATCAGTTGGTATATTCAATTCTAAATTATGGCATTTTCACAACAGTTCTCAGATACAAATGGTTTCACTTAAATTCAATCATCGATTTAGCGACCTTCAAATAGGGGTAAAATATATAACCCTATTTATTTGCACAGCTAATAAGGTGGAATTTTCACCCAACTTGATTCCAAATAGATATGCTGTTCGTAACTCGGTATAACTTCAACCTTCCAATAGAAAAACGATGTATCCTCCAACACGTTATTTGACTGACTCAGAAGAAAATTATTTTTCATGTTTGTGGCAATTAATTTTGCCTTCCCGAATTACCACCTTTTCAATCCCAAAAAAAATTAATACCACGTTCCACTCGCCTATTCCCTGAGTTTCTCGTCCGCAATGATCCCTGCTATGATACTTTACTCCGATCCTCGAGTTAGGCCCTTCGGGTACAACTAAATAATTATCTTAATAAGGTTTCTATTTTCTTTTCACAGTTGGTTTCACTCGGCGATTTCCTTGAGCTCAAACAACGTTAAAAACTGGGTGTGGATACAGACGATAAAGCATCACAGTGTTTTTCATAAAATACGATAACTATCATCTCCTCAATGAATCAACCAAACGCTTAATTACAAAATCATCTCTACGAATCATGAAACGCATTGTTGCAGAAAGAAATAACTTCACTCATTTTTCCTCATTGCATTTCGCGTGTGAACACAGCACTTTGACTAAACACCCAGTGGGCGACGTTTCAAGATCACTGTAGGCCAGATCGGAAAAAAACGTGACACATGTCATAGGTGTTGAAAGATATACACAACCGCATTTATTCCGCTTTTTGCCCAGTTGTAACGGCAAGGGCAGTGTCGCGCATTTGTCGTCTATATTTTGTGTGGATGTGAGACAATAGACATCTTTTGTGAACACATTCCCAATCACCACATTCGCAATCAAATTCCTCAACTCCACGCAGCCAACCCGGAACCTCCCTTGAAAGGGCCCTTCCTGATCTCGAGGAGCAACAACTAACTTCCCAGGAATACCAAAGTAAGTCAACGTGCTGTACGTCTTTTCTCTGATATTCACGCTTGACGGTTCACCCCTCCAATTTGTTATTTACTAAAGAGATATCACAATACATTTTTCTCACTCAAAAGTATCGAGCTATCGATCTGCAGCACGCACATTATTCCAAACAATTCCGAAATAAGGCTGTAGATTGTGAAATTTGTAAACTTTTGCTCTGCTCGTATTTTTCGGGACAACTAGGCCCGGAATTCGAACATCGGGGTGAAAAACATTTGTTGTTATGTAATACTGGTGTACGTCAGTGGCTTGAATTCGGCGTTTTCCCTGAACTCAAGACAATGGAGAACTGAAATTCACAATTCACAAGTGATGTAAACCTCCGCATCAGTTGTTTGTATTCGGCATTTTCCCTGAACCCAAACAACTGATAAAATAACTCAACAATTATCAGGGCGTCGAATCTGCAAACTACTTCTGAAAGATTTTAATCGACAAAATATGATGATAATTTTTCTCGCGAAGATACCAATATTTTTTTCAGAGAGAAATCACCAAATCATGAACTTTACATTACTCAACTTGGCTATAAATCAAATAGGTTTGCACTTAACCCAAACAACAACTTATTAGGGTTTCAATATTACCCTGAGCTGAACTCAGGTAACAAAAGCAAAGAAAATATAATGGGAATAACTCATCAAATTACCAAATATCCGTATTCCATCAAATTAAACGGTCAACCGATTTCAAGAGAATTTCTGCTGTACCAATCAAAACCAAATTCTCGCAATGTAGTCTTCTGACAAACTTGAACTCCACGGCAAATAATCGACCCAATGAAATGATAATAATGCAGAAATAATATTTGAACTCAACGGGAAATAATAATATTGCAGAAATAATATTCAAATTCGACGGCAAATAATCAAAGAAATGAAAGAATAATAATGCAGAAATAATATTTAAGCTCAACGGTAAATAATCGAACAAATGGAATAATAATGCAGAAATAATGTTTGAATTCAACGGCAAATAATCAAACAAATAAAATAATAATAATGCAGAAATAATATTATTTCGGGTGCCTCAGCACTGGGGGAAACCAAGCAAGCTCAAATATATTTTATACACAATTTTTCTCTTACGGATACCTCAACGCCTCTGGACCACTTTTCACTATCACATTTTCAATACTTCAATGTAACACTACTAACCCAGAAGTACAACTGGAACAAGGCTTACTGGCACAACAGAAACACGCCCTGATGCTAGCCTCATCTTGCCTTTCATAGGTTTCAAATGCTTGCCAAAACTACACAAAGAAGCCATATGAAGGCGCTCTTTTCTTTCATCTAGGGTAAGAACGGCGCACTTTTTGTTTGATACACTGAAACTGGACCGGCAATCTGAAGGATGATTTCGTGCTTGTTACAAAAAAATTATATGGTTCTTTCTATCACAATGGTTTGTGTTCAAGGGGAAAAAGGAACCATTCTTTTCCCCCTTGAACACAAACCATTCCTGGAGCTTTTCACCCTTTTTATTAATCGACGAAACCAAAAAGGAGCAGGTTCTCTAGTCGACGCGTATATTTTTTTTTTTTTTATGTATGATTACTTATAACTTTTCACTGAGACGTCCGATTCCGATAACTCTCCTCTCAGTGGATAGGGTATACTTCGAAATTGGTTTCATTCGAATTTAAAAAATAAAATCCATTCCTAAGGGTAGCAAAATGAAGGATATTGATCACTCATCCTCTGAATTCTGGTCCGCTAACCGATTCTATCAGCTATAACTTTGTACTGGGATATTCGATTTGGATGATTCTTTTTTTATCAGACAGGGTATACCTCATTGTTGATCATATTTGAATTTTGAATGGAATTATCCACCCTTACGGGTAGAAAAATAGGGGATAACTGATTTTTCACTTGTGAACATTGGCACACATATGTAATTGACAATGACAGATCGCTAGTGTCATTATCACAATAAATATATTCTATGAGAGGATGGAATGATATACAAAGTAATGAAATAAACTGACCAGAACAACAAAAATAATTTATATTACAACAAATAGTAAAATTAGATAATCATATTATTTAACTGGTAATAGTTGAAGTAAGGTGGGTAAGTAAGTATTTTGGAAGTAATCAAAAAACAAGCAGTTAGTAATTAGTAGATTTCAGCCACAAAAAATTGAAAAATTAAAACTTTTCAACAAAAAATTAAACCGACGAAATACGGAACTGAAAAGTAAAAAATAAAATGAACCTTCTTAGTCTCAATAACTAAGCTCATAAACTAATGTAAGTAACTAATTTTCAGTCGGCGCCAAACAAACAATCAACGACGATCATTGAATTACTTAAAAAAAAGTATCAATATGTCACCGTCCAACTCGATGCCATCATTTTACGCCTTACCTAATTCATTTGCTTGTTTGTTTGGCGCCGACTCAAAATTAGTTACTTACATTAGTTAAGGAGCTTAGTTATTGAGACTAAGAAGGTTCATTTTATTTTTTATTTTTCAGTTCCGTATTTCGTCGGTTTAATTTGTTTTTTACGTTTTTATTAGGTGTAGAAAAACATCGTTATATTTTATGCATGATTTTTACGTTAATTCCAGTAGCTTTGGATATGTACATTCATTTTATGAAATAGGAATAAAACATTGTGCAAGGCCGGAATCAATAGTAACTCCAAATAGGCAGGGACGTACCAAAGTTATGTCTTTAGCCGCCAATTTGGTAACGGAGCTCAAAAAAATGCTTCGTTACACAGTATACGCGACTACAATGATATCGCTATTCCTGTTTTTTTCGATAACTCGTCGAGGCTTTATTCAGGAAAGTAGTTATTTTCTGATGAATATTTGTCTCAAGAAGGAATAAGACATTTTTTATGTTGAAAAGGGAAACATTCTCAGATGTTGTTTAATGTCCAGCGTGGCTTGATTATCGTGGATTTTTCAACTCACAAAAAAATATTCCTATTCAATTGAGAATGCTTCCCTTTTCAACATGAATACCCCACAAGAGATTATCTTGAACGATGGAAGATAGTAACTAAAGTTTATCTTCCAGTCGCAGATGATTCCACATCTAATCTTATGAACATCATGTAATATTTTTTGGTTTTATATTACCATTGCAGAGTTATATAAGTATAGTATGGCACAAATAGTAATAAACTATAACAACTAATTTTTTGTCCACCTTCTTCAGTCCACCTTACTTATTTCATGATTGGGGCATGAAAATGAGTAGAAATGACTGAGCAAATGAGCATTCTCGACAGTCTTCCGGTCGACCAATGACATATGATTGATCGACTATGAGCAAAATACCATGGATATTTACTCACCGCTTTTTCTGTGCGCGATTATCCAGGTTAGATAAAACATGAAAAATTTACCATATTATATACCACTGTTATTCAGAGATGATAATCTCAAAAGGTATTTTGTTGAAGATAGGGTGTATATTCATTATTATGTCAGCGGTTTCGAAATATTTGCCAAGAACTAATAATATACTATATATTATAGTGTTCTTGGGTTGACATTAATCATAACCTATGATTCTTTTGTTCCAGAGTTGGACCTGGATTTCTTGGAGCGACGCCAGCATGCCACTTCAGGAACTTCGGGTCAGGAGAGCAGTCAAGGAGAACAACGATCCCCAATTGAAATCAGTCCAGATTCGGTCGATAGAATCAAGGTCATTTTACTGGGGGCACCGGCCGTTGGCAAGACTTCCATAATACAGGCAAGTACTCCCAAACATGAAAAAACATTGCATATAATATAAATATATTGTATATATTTAAATATATTTTTACCCACTCTATCTTGTGTTGATTGAAATTTGAATTCAACCGTCTTAGTGACCAAGTTCTGTGTCGGTATAACGTATGGTGACCAAATTCAAAATTCAGTTAATAAACCAATTGAATTTGTGTGAAAAAATTATAACAATTTTTCCATATTTTGTAGATGATGATTATTGCATATTTTACAGAGACGACTGTAGATTCATCCCATATTTTCATTCATGGATCCATGAAATATAAACTAATTGATTTTGGGGTTATCTAACATGTGAAGAAATTTTTCAATCCTACAGGAACTTAAATTTTTTTCATCGAGCAGCTGCCTACAGCACTGTTTTTTTTGGTTTTTCGTTATTTTCTCAAGTCGTCGAAAGTTACTCATTTACTCCATTTTCGGTATTAGCCCTGGGTATTTGAGCTTTTCCACAAGAGATTCAGCAAAGATTGTTGGGGATCCGAATCCGTCTATCTCATTAATTTGTGGAAAGAAACATATCTGTTTTCATCTTTGGTCAATTATAACGCCCACATATTCGACTCCTTTGAAAAAGTCCCATCCAGGGTGGGCTTTTAATTCGTACTTTCGCCTCCTCATGAAGGGAACCAGCATTGTTTTGATAGGATGCGATTGGATATTATCCCGTCATACCCTAATAGTATTACCAAGTCATCAACGTAACCTTGAGTCGCAATTCCAGTTTCATGTTGCTATACCATAAGATTATTCATGGTCAATGACCACAGCAGAGGCGACAACCTTTTTCCGCTTTCACTCCGGTCATTTCTTCTCCGAGAGCCGCTACAATGATTCTACTACATGTATCCATCCGATCAGTGAGGTGATTATTTTCCTCCATTGATCTGAGGTGCTCACGAAAGCATCCTCCATGATATAAATGCACAACTAGCCAGTGTAAAGCATTAATTGTGGATTTACCTGCTTCATAGGCGAACTGTTTCAGTGAAGCGCTCTGTTGTGTCATAGCTTTCTTCATTTCTCCAGCAGTTGAGACTGATGGACCGATAAGACTGTGGTTCGTCTGCTGGACGTATTCCTGTCCAATGGTATGAACACCCTTCAGGTTTTCGATATGTGACTGAAAATAAAATTGGCCTTGAACAGCCTTTTCAAGAAGAGCTTCATTATCTTAAGCCATTTTGTAGTAGGACGGGGAATAATCCGTCCTCTCCAACCGATTCAGAAGGTTTGGAGCTCTTAATGGCCCATTTGATATTTTGGATGGTGAAGATTTCCACCGCTAGGCTCCTGCTGGATCTGTTGAGGTTAATAACAACTCTTCCCAGTTGAGCTTTTTGAAGTTCGTCTTCAACAACCTTGGACCCAGGAAAGCGTGTCTGAATCAGTATACTTATGCGTTCCTTCTGGTTTTCTACATATCCACTGTCCGGCTTTTTGATCAGACCGATACCGTTGGTATGTTTTTTGGATAAAACTTCCAGGAATCGTTACACTGGGGCTGATTCCGTAATCCCTTCCCACATTTGCCTTTATGTTCTTCTTTTGGAAGTTCTTTGTTGTACACAGGAAGAAAGATACAGAAAGAGAGAGAGAGAGAGAGAGAAAGAAAGTCGGGAATGAGCAAAATGCATTTTTCTTACCTTACATTTTCTATCAGTTAACACCCACCGCAAGCCTCGTAAAGGAACTCCAATAATTCATTTAATTTTGAAAATGAACAATTTATTTGATAGTATTAAATTCTTGGACTTCGCATCACAGAAATCACAAGAAATCATTGTCATCCAGACTGATAATTACATTAGTTCTTTGAGAAGATCTGTTGGGGGTACATTACTTTCGGATACTGATAGGCATATAGGATTCTTGGGATTGAAAATAGGTATAGCTAGCTTGAGGGAGTTATTTGCGAAATTGATTACTGGCAATATATTACAGTTTCTACCACGATATAAATTATCCCAAGATCATATAGAGTTGTTTTTTGGGTTTATTCGATCCCACGGAGGTTATAATAATAATCCAAAAGTGTGGCAATTTCAATCAGCATATAAAAAATGCCTTGTTCATGTAGAACAACGTGAGAGTTTTTGTGGAAATTGTATTCCTTTGGAACAGCTCCATATTCTGAAATGTAATCCAATTGAACAAATTAATGTCACGTCGACTTCAGAGGCGTTGGAAATAATGAAAATGAAGACACAACACTGTTGTCATTGATGGATCATGATTATTTGCCAGATCCAACATCGGAATATTCTAAAAACACATTGAGCCTGTATGTTGTACATCTTTTGAAGAAAAAAATTGTTCATGAAGATTGTTCAAGGGCTTTGATGAGTGACACTAGAGTTTAAAAAAAAAGCAAAAAATTGTCTTTAATATCCTTCAACAGATGTATCAGCGATATGTATGGAATCTGAAAAAAATTTGAAAATCTAAACAAATTTCAAACAAAAGTCAGCAAAAGCGATTTTCAATTTGATACTGAAAGAGTTTGTTGATTCCAATATTTTCTCTCAATTATTGAATCATATGTTTGGTCGATCTGCTTTAGATAATCATGTTATATTAACAAAAGCAATAGCAAGTAGATACACAAATATTAGGATGTACTATTCCAATAAAAATAAAATAAATAAATCCGCTAATATGAGACATTATAATAATAAGATTGCATTATTCAATGGACATTTCTGAAAGCTTGGATAAACCTTAAAGAGTTTACTTTTTCATTGCTGCTTACTCCAATATCCCTAGTTTTGTAACAAACTAGTCAGTAGATACTACCCATATATATAAATATATATAATATATATATAAATATATATATATATATATATATATATATATATATATATATGTATATTTATATATACCAATATATATTTATTTATTTGAAATCGTTCGTTTCATTCCAAAAAATAGTCTTCTTGAATATAGTTCTTCTATATTCCATACGGATAGGCCAGATAAACCACACATTTACTAGAATAATTTTGCACGCACTTGGTCGATGTATTACCGTCTCACGCTGGAACCATACTGAAGCGCTCAGCGCCTGGCGGTAGATAATACGTAAATTATGACCGATGTTTACTTTTATTGATCTTAACGAGGATCCAAACTTGCTATATAACACTGCTATAGCAAAGTTATTTAGCAAACTTGGCTGATATATAACTTGCTAGATATAATCCACTTTTAGTCGGTAATTATCAAAAGATGTTGGGCGACATTGCTATTGTAACATAAAATAACGCGTCCAGACTTGCAATATTTGTTAACTTTTCGTATTAGTCAGGATCGCGCACGGATGAAAATCTAGTGTGGTGAGCTGATATTCAATTTATTTATTTACTTTATTACTTCGTGGTCATCAATTATCATTATTAATGGAGTGGAGCAAAGAACAGACCTTCAAACTAATTGAGTTATATAGGCACAATATAGTATTATGGGATGCCCGTTGTCCCTTATTTAAAGTGAAACAAAAAAAGCAGGACACATGGATAGAAATTTCCAAAAGTATGAATGTAGAGAGTTCAACTATATCTGGATATTGCTTTTAGGCTACGACGGACCCTTTTCCACGTCTTTTTTTGTACTTCCTTCAAAAATAATTACGTGCGCCGCTGCTGCGGGCAGAGTCTCTTCCTTGCCATACGGGTTCATGATTACTAAATTCATAATGCGGACGTAACCTGGTTTTTCAACATATAGCATGTAACATGTTAAATAGTAATGTTATATAACATAGCATTAAATGTGGATCCTGCTTGAGACACCGCGCTGAAGGTGCTGAAGGGTTAATGAAATTTATATTACTTACAAATTTTTTGTTCTTCAGCGATCATAAATACATATCCTAAACGGAGCTTCAACTCAAGCTGTTACGGTGGGTTGATTTTTTTGCACGTAAGTGTATACATTCTCATATATTTCTAAATCAAATCATTAAATATTTTCATCATTTTTAACGCAGTTTTCTATTATAGACTAGGAGGAATCGGCGCATGAGTACCGAAAACTATTCCACCTCAATTTTTTCATACGATCCTCTTTAAATTGCCCTACTGATGATATAAATGTATGTTGCCATGGGGCAACCCCGTGCCATATTGTTCAAACCGAAATTGTTTAAACAATTGCAAGGAATTGTAATTTTCCAACCGGACAATTTTTTTTTATATTGTTCATCGAAATACAAATAAAAAAGGCTGTGACATCTAATTTCACATCCTGTATATATATTTTAATATTTCAATTTGAAACAAAATATGGTTGTTGATATTTTTGGAATGTGTCAGATTCTCTTGTTAATTTGTAATTTGGAATAAAAAGATTCAATAGAGAAAAAGGTTTTAATAAGCCGAAACATTGGTCTTCGAGCCCGATAAGCTAAAGTTATGGAGCAGGAAAATGGAATTAAAGATGCCCGACCAAGAAGAGAGAGTGCTGGTATGAACCGAAGTTTGGCCGCTGACTATGTGTGGCCAATAGGGTTTGGTACAGGAAACACAGAGTTTGGTAGTTCCTTACCAATTACAGAGAGCAGCAGTGAACCTCCTCTTAGTGCAGAAAGATATTTATTGCCCGTAATTCCCGAAAATCAGTCCATTATTGCTGAAAGTGTCAAGAAAAGTGACAAGACAATTATTGAAACTGAAATTAAATCAGTTAAGTCACTGAGCCAACATTCAAGTAGAAAAAGTGTAAGGAGCAGAATTTCTAAACCATCTTCTAAAGCTTCTCAAGTCTCCTTTAGCATTACAAAAGAAAAGACTTGCACTCCAGGTGGAAAAAGAAAGACAAGAACTAGAACGAATGAAGCATAACTTAGAAATAGAAATCGAGAAGAAACAGAGAGAAATCGAAAATAAAATAAAAATTCTGCACATGGAACATGAATTGAGAAATGCAGACATAGATTTTGCTGAAGAAGAGGAACAATCCGATGATCAGTCCTTGCCGAGAAGTGAACTTGAGGGCAAAATTGAAAACGTTCACCCTTCTGTGGCTGAATGGGTCAGCAGAACAGTTCCAAACCCAATACCGAAAGAAAGTAATCCCGAAGTCCTTGAACAGCCTCGAAATGAAATACAGCTGCTTTGTGAAACAATTTCAAATGTTGTGAAAACCATTGCACCATCTGGCCATGACAAATTATTGACCAGATATATTGTTGACAAAGACTTTCCAATATTTGATGGCAATCCCGCGGATTGGCCTCTGTTCTATCAGAGATTTCAACAAATTTCCAACATGTGCAACTACAGTGCAGATGAAATTCTCGTCAAATTGCAAAAGTGTCTCAGAGGTGAAGCGAAGTCAGCTGTTTCGGGAATGTTATTGACGTCCACTAATGTGAGTTTAATCATGGACACATTACGTATCCGATTTGGAAGATCCGAGTACGTCATAGAAGTTATGATTACAAAGATCCGAGTCATTCCAGCGATAGAAGACACCAACATCGAGAGGCTTATCCATATTTCAAATGAAGTTAAAAACCTTGTGGCGACCATGAAAGCTTTGCTGTCTCTGGACTATCTCAAAAACCCGCAACTGCTGAAAGACCTTGTAGCTAAGTTGCCTGATATATTGAGACTGAGATGGGGCGAAGTTATAATGAGAAAAGGTAGTAGTGTGTGTTTAGAAGACTTCTCAACCTGGATCAGTGAAATGGCTACGGCCGCGTCTTTTGTGAGTTTCCCAAAGCAATTTACCGCAATAGAAAACAAATTCTGTCCAAAAAGACAATTCAATCCTAGTAGAAATGAGACTGTTCTCAATACGGACTCCAATAGAAAAAACACATGTTTTTATTGTGAAAATACTCACAAAGAATACGTCTGTCCTACAATGAAGTCAGATGATATTGAAAAAAGGTGGAAGGTTATAACAGACAAAAGGTTATGCTTTTCTTGCCTTGGGAAAGGACATCATAAGTTCAAATGCAAGAAACGGCAGGAGTGTACGGTAGGCGGATGCAAATTTTTCCACCACCCTCTCCTTCACAAAAGTTATACTGAAGAAAATAAAGTCGTTAGTGAGACAGTTATACCTGAGACAAGGAATGAAGTGATTTGTTCCATGAAACATGAAACCGGAAAAGTTTTACTAAGAATGCTACCAGTAAAAGTTTATGGACCTAATGGAGCACTGCAGACCCTGGCAATATGTGATGAAGCTTCAACAGTAACTTTGGTCGATGAAAGCATTTCAAAAAAACTTGGTCTTCGTGGTGAAAAAGAAGCACTCTGTATACAATGGACAAATGGAATAACTTCTACTCTCGACAAATCAGAGAAAGTCACCATGGAAATTTCTGGACTGTGGGAACACTCTGTTGTTTACAAAATGAATAATGTCAGAACTGTTGAAAAGTTGTCATTGCAATCACAAACAGTGAATATGGAAGAATGGAAAAGGTTGGAACACCTGGAGAACCTTCCAATCAAGAGCATCAACAATGAGAAACCTATGATACTCATTGGACAGGATAACATCAACTTAATAGTTCCCAGACAAATACGTTGTGGTACAGAAATATCTCCAATCGCCACGAAATGCAAATTAGGGTGGTCCCTGCATGGTTCCAGTAGTTCAGAAATGAATGAAAGCTTCAGAGCTCATACTCTTCATATTTGTAACCATCAAGAAACCGACGATCAACTTCAGGAACCTGTGAAGCAATCATTTTCGACAGAATCTTTCGGAGTTTCAATTGTACCAACGAAACCTTGTAAAGATGACATGATAGCCATGCACATTATGAAGGAAACTTCCAAAAGGGTAGGAAATCGATATGAAATTGGTCTTCTCTGGAAGTCTGACGATGTGGTACTGCCTGAAAGCAAGTCAGTGGCATTTCAACGCCTGAAATGCATGGAACGAAAATTCCGAAAAGATAACAACTTTGCTCTCGAGTATTGCCAGAAAATCCAAAGCTATATTGAGAAAGGTTATGCTAGAAAACTGAGTCCGCAGGAAGCTGAAATTGAAAATCCCAGAACGTGGTATTTGCCTCACTTTTCTGTTGAAAATCCTAACAAGCCAGGAAAATTCAGATTGGTGTTTGATGCAGCGGCTAAATCTAATGGAATCAGCTTGAATGACAATTTGTTAAGTGGGCCAGATTTACTTCAACCTCTAACATCGGTTTTGTGGAAATTCAGACAACGCAAATTTGGATTCTGTGGAGACATACGAGAAATGTTCCACCAGGTGCGAATTCGTGAAGCTGATCGATGTGCCCAACGATTTCTGTGGAGAGGCCTTGATTTTAGTCGGCCACCCGATACATTCGAAATGTTGGTTATGACATTTGGTGCCACATGCTCGCCTGTCTGTGCACAATATGTCAAAAATCTCAATGCTATCGAACAATCTCCTTCAGAAGAAATTTCCAATACTATAATCTCAAAATTTTACGTTGACGACTACCTTGATTCTGTTGATACTGAGGAAGAAGCCCTAAGCAAGATCAAGATAATATGTGAAGTCCATGAACTTGGAGGATTTCAACTAGTAAATTGGTCTTCCAATTCCAATTTGGTGCGTGAGAGTCTTCCTGATGAAGTTTTGGAAAAAAAGAAGTTGTATGATGACAAGAATGCAGCTCAAAGAGTTTTAGGAGTGTGGTGGGACTCCATTACTGATGAACTTCTGATAAAGCCAAATTTTGAAATAGATATGGAGATAAAATTTACAAAACGGCAGGTTTTGCGGTATATTATGTCTGTTTTCGATCCCCTGGGACTTCTTGTATTCTTCACTGTCAGGGCCAAAATTCTAATGCAAGATATCTGGCGTGAAGGCGTCGGTTGGAATGAATATCTACCGCCAAAATCAACAAATTTGGAAAAACTGGCTGACTGAACTGAAGAAAGTTGCAGAAATCAAAATTCCCAGATGTTACTCTTTAGAAATTCCCCTCTCAATGAAAAATGAGCTCCATGTATTCTGCGACTCAAGTCAAAAAGCTTTTGCAGTGGTTGTTTATCTGAGAGTCGTCACAGAACGTACCATTGATGTCAGTTTGGTGACTGCAAAATCCAGAGTTGCCCCTCTCAAACAGTTATCGATTCCTCGCCTCGAATTACAAGCAGCTGTAATGGCCAGCAGACTTTCTTGTGCAGTAAGAAAAAACCTAGAAATTGAAATTCACCGACAAATTTTCTGGACGGACTCGAAATGTGTGTTACTCTGGATAAGGAGTGATGGAGGACGATACAAGCAGTTTGTTTCACACCGTGTGGGGGAAATTCAAGAGTTAACGAATACAGAAGATTGGAAATGGGTACCAACGAACGAAAATGTAGCTGACGAAGCAACAAGGGAGACTACCAAACAGAAGTTTGAGGTTTTGAAAAGAAACTGGTTTTATGGTCCTGAATTTTTGCAGAATTCTGAAGAAAATTGGCCAAATGAAAAAATCAGAAATGATGAAGAAATTCACACAAGTATGTTAGAGGTAAAAAATGAATTTGTGGCTATCATATCTCGGAAAATCAAAAATCCCATTCTTGATATCAATAAATTCTCCAAATGGATTCGATTGATCAGGACCACAGCATGGGTGATGAGATTTTCGAAAATGTTGGTTCAGAAAATCAGGAATTACCAGTCAAAATCCGAATTCCAAGAAAATCTTTCAGTTGCTGAAATACAAGCAGCTGAAAAATACTGGATAAAAGAATCCCAGTGTTCGAGTTTCCATGAAGACATCCAAAGACTGAAGGAAGGCAAGCCACTCCATAAAAAAAGTCGACTGAAACAATTGATTGCAGTCCTGGATGAAGAAGGAATATTGATTTTGGATGGAAGAACGAACTTAGCATATTGTTTGGAATATCATACGAAAAAACCATTTATTCTGAGTCCGAAAAATAGGTTTACCGTCCTTCTTCTGCAGTATTACCATGAAAAGTTCAGACATCAAGGAGTGGAAATGATCCTGAATGAAATTCGCCAAAAATTCTGGGTAATCGATGGAAGAGCTGCAGTCAAGTCTACATTTGCTCACTGTCTGAAATGCAGAAAATTAAAAATCAAGCCTTCCGTTCCGATAATGGGTCAGTTACCTACTGTTAGACTGACTCCTGGAATACGTCCCTTCATCAATGTTGGCATGGATTATTTCGGACCACTTCAAGTGACTATCGGCAGGCGCAGAGAAAAAAGATGGGGAGTCCTATTCACTTGTATGGCTGTGCGAGCTATACATTTGGAGGTTGCACATAGTTTAACAACCGACTCAGCAATAATGGCCATAAGGAGGATGATGGCCCGCAGAGGAAAACCATCAACCATCATGTGTGATAATGGTACGAATCTGAGGGGAGCTTCCGAAGAACTTCGCAAAGCCTTAGCAGAAATGGATAAATCTACTTTGAATGATACTATGGTCTCTGAAGAAATATGTTTCAAATTCATTCCACCTGCTTCACCACACATGGGAGGTGCCTGGGAGCGACTGATTGGGGCAGTTAAGAAAACCATTGGAGCTGTTTTATATGCTCAATCGCTAAGAGACGAAACCCTACTGACGCTATTCGCAGAAGCAGAAAATATTATTAATAGCCGTCCATTGACCCACGTTTCAGTAGATCCGACAGATCCAGAGGGGCTTACTCCTAATCATTTTCTGATAGGCTTCGGAAATCAAAATGGAGCACCGTGTGTTACGGACTCAGGAAAGATTCTTAGGAAAGAATGGAGGAAATCTCAGATGTTAGCGGATTTTTTCTGGTCTAGGTGGGCCAAGGAATATCTACCGAAACTGACCAAGAGATCGAAGTGGACAGATGATAATGAGCCGATAAAGGAAGGTGATATCGTCATTATTGTGGATGATAAAGCAGCTAGAAACTCATGGACCATGGGAAAAATTGAAAAACTGTTTCCTGGACCTGATGGGCGAGTGAGAGTTGCTGATGTGAAAACGAGAACTTCCACTTATCGTAGACCAGTAAGCAAGTTATGCAAGATGAAACTAGATGATGAAGAAAAAGAAGTTTCCTCATCGGGGGGAGAAATGTGACATCTCATTTCACATCCTGTATATATATTTTAATATTTCAATTTGAAACAAAATATGGTTGTTGATATTTTTGGAATGTGTCAGATTCTCTTGTTAATTTGTAATTTGGAATAAAAAGATTCAATAGAGAAAAAGGTTTCAATAAGCCGAAACAAAGGCCATATGACTTTTCACGATAAAAATAATATTCGGTTCGAAAAATTTCAAATTTGGGTACTTTTGAGCCATGAAAAATATATAAAAAAAAGAATAAAATATAAAAAATATGTTGTTTTTTACAATATAGTTAATAATATCCTTAATTGAGATTTGAAAAAATGTCATTGTTTATACCTGTTTTTTAATTGTTTATTACGCGCGCTCACAACTGAAAACGACATGACACTTACAATATTGTCATTATTTCATACTTCTACATATATAACCTTCGTTTGAAGAAGTTATTCAATACAATATGAGGACTTTCTGTTCTAATAACACATAAGTAAGTAATATAAACCGATAAAAAATTTGTTTTAATTACATGTTCCGCTTCAAGCTTTAATTACTTTTGTAAAATTGATTTCAGAAAACAACTTTTCGGCAACAAATTAAAGATAATTTAATAAGTAATAACATTGCTCTCTTCAACAATTTTGATAAAGTTAATAGCTTTTAAGATAAATGATAAATAATGATTCAGGACACAGAGAGGCCGATGCAGCGTATGAGTCAGAGAGAGACGGCTATACTTAAAGGTAAGGGACACATACTTGTGAGCGCGCGTAATTAACAATTATAAAACAGGTATAAACAATGAAATTTTTTCAAATATCAATCAAGGATATTATTAAGTATTGTATAAAGAATAAAAAACAAAATATTTTTTATATTTTATTCTTTTTTTTATATATTTTTCATGGGTCAAAAGTACCCAAATTTGAGATTTTGCGAACCTTTAAAAATTCATATCCCCAAAAATATTAACTTTATCCTAAAAAGTCATTGGATCTTTTTCATTTGTATTTCAATAAAGAATATAAAAAAATTGTCCGGTTGGAAAAGAACAATTATTTGCAATTGTTTAAACAATTTCGGTTTAAACAATATGGCACGGGGTTGCCCCATGGCAACATGCATTTATATCATCAGTAGGGCAATTTAAAGAGGATCGTATAAAAAAATTGAGGTGGAATAGTTTTCGGTACTCATGCGCCGATTCCTCCTAGTCTATTAGTATTTGTACAATTACACATCGTATAGCCACCTCTCTATCTCTCTCTAGGTTAACAGTTATCCTTTCAGGCAGAGTGAGTAAGCCCATGTACATGTATTCTGTCGGGAAACTTATGAAGAAGCTTTGGAAGAAAAAACCTGGACTTCGTTTTAGAATGTCATTTTTAAGTTTCAGGCAACGTTGAAGATCTAATCACAAAAAGAAACTAAAATAATCTTGGAGCTTAGCCAAGGAGAGTCCTCCGAGATTCACTGTTGCATTCTAATTAACAGTGCTGCACCTAAGGTGGTGTATGAAGTTAGTAACAAAGCCTACAAAGAACATACACATTGCCGTCACAAGAACGTGCAATCACCAACAGTAAATAGCTTAGATTATCATATTAATACTCCAGGTGCAGTATTGCTTAGAGCAAGATTTCTGCATCCAACGGATGAGTCCTCTGATTGCGGGGTTCGCAATAGAGGAAGAGCTGGACAAGTGTGCCTTGAAGGAAGCATGGTCCAATAAATACAGAGAAAGAGAGTTATATCCCATTTAAACGGCAATTTTCCGTTAATTCACCAAATTATCTGAATCTGCTTATTGTGATATGATATATCAAGAAAAAATCGTTTCATTACATTAAGTACTATTATTATGATTATCAATAATTCAAAAAAGTAAATTAAAAAAATTTCAATTTTGTGGACTTGTGCCATTCAAAAATGAATAGTTCATCCCTGACGTGTCAGCCATATTGATACTACACTTAGCCCCGCCCAGTGGTGCCGTTTTCTGCTCATGGAATAAATCCCTGAACCCTTAGTAGACTATGCCTTTTTCGTGCCTATTTGTCTGCCTGACTGTCGGTGGCTGAAATTTTAAACAAATACGCATGCGCGCGAGACTATTTTGTTGATTGTTTCAGGCATGAAAATAAATAGGACTGGTTCTATTTTTTTCACCTGAACCAAGGGGATTTCAAGGACGTTTGTGGAAATATCAGGTTTGCCAACACAGTAATTATATATTCGACTTGACATAACCAAAAATAAATTAAATTAATCACATAGTTTTCGTTTTGTTCAGTATGACAGGAAAGAAGAAACAATATTGTACGTATAAAGAAAAAAATTAAACAAATATTTCAGGTATACCAAATTACCGAATCATTTGAGGTAAATGTCAGTTTTCCTTATGTTTGCAGCTCTGAAATTAGTGCCTGAAACAATCATCAAAAAGGCATGGTGTAATAGTACCAGTTCTTTGGAGAAATTCAGCCAACAAATAGCTATTAAAATAAGCAAAAAAATAGGCACGAAAAAGGCATAGTGTAATAAGGGTTTTTTAGCTTCTCCTTTCTATTATATCTCAATGCTCCCAATGTATGACATCATTTCCATTTGGTTTGGTTATACACGATCAAAAAATATAAAAACTGAAACACAACGCCAACCAGCGTGTACCAGCGAAGAACACGAATTCTACCGTCACTTTGTTTATGTTACGTTGAAAAACACCCCATCAGCACAGTTTGTCTAGTTCATCAGTCTGACTTCATTCTTCGAATTTGAACTTTTTTTTCCGACTCTTCTTAGTGGTAGCATAGATGTCAACTGTTCATTATCCTGCCTCCACAATCCTTCTTTAATTTCCCCTGTACTTGAATTTTTCCTGTTCGATGTGCCAAGGGGCGTATTACTATTTGACTCCGGTGATCTTCTTAATTATTTTTAGCTGAATTCTTTCTCATGAAATTTTCCAAACTACCATCACTTCTCAATTCATTGCGGAGGGGATTGAACTCGTATGAACCAAGATCAGTTAGCAAATCACTACCACTGTATACGTTCCTCTTTCAAAGGCTAGGACGTATCCAAAAACGACGTCGGCGACGGCCCCGGCGACGCTCATTTCGCGAAATGATGAAGAATACGGCTGACACTATAACTAGATCTTCGTCGTTCCACATGTTGCTAAACACTAGATGAAGTTCCTCTTTTCAGTCGATGGATAAAGTCGGTTAACAATAAGTCCTAAGTGGGGACGACGTGAGATTTCTCGACAATTTTTGTGAAAAAAGTTGGTGACAATGTCGTTTACATATGTGTTGCTTTGGTTGAGACAAAGCTTAATGTTCGCGATTCGTTTATGTACCGGGTTATTCACTATAAATTACTCACCCCTTATCATCGTTATTATTGCCTATAGACAAAAAAGTTAAATGTAAAAGTTATGTGGTTATGACCGCATTTTGATAAAATGCTATCAAAAAACAGCAGCGTGCAAATTTCAGAGGATATTTTTTTCAAATGGTATACCGTGTATATTATTGAATTTTTGTTTTTGTTTTTTTTTTCTCATTTAAAAATATACCAAATGTATTTAACGTGAATAACTTGGTTAGACTAGTTGTTACTGTAAATACCTATCCTATAAAGAATTTTAAAAAAATGACAGCTATATTATATTTGTTCAATGACATCTCTCCAATGGAATAATCAAAATGGTTTACAGTGAAGAAGAAATACTTCAAATATTTATACAAAAATAGATGACACAGATTTATTTAGGAAATTTAAATAACATGATCACTCATAAAAGATTTTCAATGTGACCATCATTATTGTTAATGCATAATTGATAACGACTCCTTATATTTATAAATGCATTGGACATTGCTTCATTATTCAGATTCAGAATCCCTATTTCAAGTCGAATCGTTTCTTTAATGAATTGAATTTTATTATTAGTATTAACAATGTCTTTTAGAAATCCCCAGAAAAATGAATCCATAATGATCAAGTCCGGACTATTAGGTGGCCATGTAATACCTCCATTATTTCATATCCATTATGGGAATACATTATTCAAATGTTCTTGAATGGGTAGGACACTATGCGGGGTTGCCCCATCTTCATTCAAATCATACTGGCAAGCTCGGCTCCCGAAAAATTATGTAAAACAACATTTTCCTTTTCTGGGGTGAGTATTTCTTGATAGGTAACTCCTGTTGATATATAATCGAAAAATATAGGGCCAACCATTTTATTTCGAAGAATTTCACACCAAACGCTAACAGTAGTTCTTCCTATTTTCTTTAATCGATATACCAATCTTTTTTCGTTGTTCTTCTCCATCTACGACGAAAAAGATGACTCATCAGTCCATAATATTTAAATTGAATAATCAGGATCTTCATTCAAATTCTGAATCATCTGTTTGCGAAATTCCAGCCTTTTCCTCTTATGCGTCACTGTTTAAACTTGTAAGGGTAAAATTTTATATGGTTTGTAGTTGCTCTTTTTCAAAGTGCGTTGAATGTTGGAAAAACTTTTACCTAATTAAACGGCTACATTTTCCAAACTACATTCAGAATTTTTAAAAAAATAATACAATGTTTCAAAAAAGTTCATTCGCGAATTAATATGGATAGGCTTACCTTCGAAATGAAGCAGTATATCTAGATGTTCTTCCTGGTTTTCTTGAACTACACGCTTTTCTCTACTGAAACTGAAGGTATGATTCACCTTTTGGTGAATATTTTTGAATGTATTTTCTGACGGTGTTGGACGATTTGGATACAACACCTATTTTTGTTGTTTTGTATATAACAAGTATATATTTGAAGTTTTTCTTCCTCACTGTAAACCATTTTGATTATTCCATTGAAGAAATGGCACTGAACAAACATAATATAGTTGTTTTCATACCTTACTTTGAAAATGTTAACTTTCATAGGATAGGTATCCACAGTAACAACTAGTCTTAGTTATTCGACGTTTAATAACTCAAAAACGGCATAAGATAGGAGTAACATATGATACATTTTTTGAAATCAGGAAAAAATATCATTTAAAAAATTTAGTAATATACAGGGTATCCCATTAAAAAAAATCTGCACGCTGCTGAATTTTTGATAGCATTTTATCAAAATTAATAATAATAGCCATAATAACAAAATGTTTTTCAAATGCCTTTGTGTTTTGCAAAAAGAAAATAACATGAAAATTATCAATTAAATTTGATATTAAGTTTTTTTTGGAAAATATGTATTTGGGGAAAAACAGTTTGAAGAAACCATGAGAAAAGCGCTTAAAACTCCTGTGTCAAAGACTATAATTTCATGGAATGCACATATTCTTTGAGGAAAGAGAAAAAAGATGATAAATTATCGCGAAAAGAGAATTATCAAACCACCTGTGAGATTCAAAGATATTATCTCTACATTGAACAAATCTTAAAGGAGAGCGTGTGACATGATATTAGTTCCATAAATTACTGGACTTAAATAACAGTTGAGTTCAATCTTTGAGGAATTAAAAGATAGATGTCAAAGTGAAACAACATATTTGAATGTTGAATAGAGTTTCTTTGAAAAGATTTCAACTGAATATGGATTATACAGGGTGTAATGAGTGTCCGATATTTTACAGGACGATTCTTTAGTTATTTATAAGGTGAAAAGTTCATATAAGCATGGGTCCGCAAGGCCTTCATTTTTTATATACAAGGTGTTGAAAATTAATTTTTTTTGGGTTTCCGTAAATAATTTTCAAAATAATGTCGATATTTGGACGAAAATTGGTATTTGATGATTTTTCAATATGATAAATTCAAATTTGATCTTAGATTGGCGCTTAATTGTATGGGGCGCTGCCTAGAGGTCTTTGTATCTTTGGGAAGTCACAACTTTGTCGTGCATGTATGTATCACATTTTCTAGAAGAAAAATCGATTTCCCTATAATTTTTACGTGAAAAAAGTATGCTTTTCAAAAGTCGCTACAAGCAGCCGTTTTCAGGATATTTTGATTTAAATTAATCGAGGCATCCAATCTTCTTCTCATTGATTCGCGAACTATTTGAGAATAAAAGTATCAAGTAGGCTAGTAAGTTTATTCCAATGTTTTTTTTTGTGCTGTCATGTCAAAAATAATATCTTGATGCATAGTTAAATAGTTTTATTACTTATTATTGTGATTATTTGTTGAAATTGGTAAACTTCATCAATGCAGAGTATGCTGACATATATTTTACATACGGACTTCCAACTCCTACTTCCAAAATGTTTTCAAGAATTCACGTTCGGTTAGGGGAAACAGGAAGTTTTAAGAAAACTAGTCATCTGTCGGGTGCACATCGAACGGCGAGAACCCCAAAAACCGAGGGAGCAGTTCTCAATCTGGTAGGAAAACACCCAGAAAAAAGCTCCAGAAACATAGCGCTGACGTTTTAACATTTCTCATGTTCTGGTATGGAAAATTTTAATTGATAATTTGTTATATCCCCACCATATTCAAAGAGTTCAGGCACTACTCCCTCGTGACTTTCCGTTACGTATCAACTTCTGTCGTTGGTTTCTCCAATGCCTTATTCACAATCCTTCATTTGAAAATCAAATCCTGTTTACCGACGAAGCAAATGCGCTATACGTAATTTTCACAACAATCATTTGTGGTCAGAGGAAAAACCCCATGCGATACAGGAATCACATTTTCAAGAACAGTTCTCTCTTAACGTGTGGGCAGGAATCCTTGGAGATTTTTCTATAGGTCAATTCTTTATTCCGGGAATATTAAACGGAGAGAGATATTGTCATTTTCTTGAAGAAGATTTGCCTATTTTACTGGAAGATGTGCCGCTCAGACAACGAACTGAAATGTGGTTTATGCATGATGGTGCATATTTTAGCATCCAAGCGCAAGAATTTTCAGATCAAACTTTCGCCAACCGTTGGATAGGTCGGGGAGGGCCTCAATCAGGGCCCTCTAGGTCACCAGACCTAAAGAGTTTGGATTTTTTCCTTTGGGGACATCTTAAATCCCTAATTCATTAGAGACCTATCCACAATGGAGAAGAATTGAGTAATAGAATAATTGAATCTTGTAGAACAATTCAAAATACTCCAGGAATTTTTCAAAGAGTGCGCGAATCAATGAGAAGAAGATTGGATGCATGCATACAGGCAGGAGGTGGACATTTCGAACATTTATTGTGATTTTGATTCAGATTTATACCTAGTGTTCCGTTGTTTATTATTGTTTCAAAATTAGCGTTTGAAATGTTTCTATGTTAAATTTAAAAAAAGTTTTCAAAATTGTTCAAATGCATCGATTAATTTAAATCAAAATATATTGAAAACGACTGCTTGTAGCAACTTTCGAAAAACAATAGAGGAACACGTAAAAATAATAGAGGAATCGATTTTTCTTCTAGAAAATGTGATACATACATGCACGACAAAGTTGTGACTCCCCAAAAGAGACAAAGAACTGTAGGCGGCGCCCCTTTCAATTAAGGGCCAAACTAAGATCAAATGTGAGTTTCTCATATTAAAAAATCCCCCAATACCAATTTTCGTCCAAAGATCGACATTATTTTAGAAACACCAAAATAATTTTTTATTTAACACTCTGTATATCAAAAATTAAGGCCTTGCGGACCCATGCTTGTATGAACTTTTCACCTTATAAATAACAGGAATCGTCCTGTAAAATATCGGACACTTATTACATAACACCCTGTATAACAACAACAATGAGCGCCGAAGGCTGAAATTCTCCAGAGGAAACTGCCTGCATCTCTCGGACCAAAAGTGCCATTAACCTTCTGCTGCCCAGGGGCATCTTTGTTCAAATCCGCTGTAATGGAGCTTTCGAGTGGTGGTTTGAAGTTTCTACATATTGTCGGCGATCTATGAAGTAGTTCATCAATAATGGCAATCTCTTAGGCAGCTCGAACGGGAGATATTAACAAAACTTTGATTCCAATTCGATATCAATTTCAACGTAGATTTGATGAATGTCATTCTCCATATCCATCGTTTCCAGAGATATATTGAAAATGTCTGTTTAGTCGAAAATTGGATGTTAATTCAATGAAAAACGCACGACAAACAAAATACTAGCCAGTCAAATTGAAATTAGATTACTACTCGTATATTATAGGGAGGGTTCCTCCAACAGGATTTTGTTAGAAATAACCCACAACCTTCTAGATCCTGCACCAAATAAAATCTGATCCAAGGATGAATTCTAGACATTGAACAAGGGATAATTTGGGTAGATTGTATCTTCATTTAGCAAATACTCACGTTTGGGAATACACCGCGTCAAGGATTCAAAACTATTCAACCAATCCACCGTAGTGTTCCTCACCCATGAGATATTGGTTTGGAAATAAGTAATAGAATGATTTGTTTGAAAATATGAATAGAATGTTCTCAAAATCAGATGTATAATTATCTGCGACTCAAAGATAAACTTTAGTCACTCTCTTCCATTTAGAGGTATTCAAGTTGAAAAGGAAAATATTCAATTGAGAATGTTTTTTTTTCAATTAATAAAAGTTAGGCATGGTAATAAAATTGTGATGTTTTTCAATAAATCAACTTTTTGAGGGGGAAATTTCTTTTTCTACAAACTTATTTACACCTCTGTTGAATTTTTGTAATCTTAAGTCACGCTTCATTTCATGAAATTTCATAATGATTGTGGAGGTACTTTTCACCTCGCAAAGATCATGGACCGTTTAAAAATAAAGTGAAAATCACATGTTGCTTGAAAAATATGAAGTTTTCAATATATGATTAAATTTTTATTTGAAATCCCGAATTATCTCTCTTATCATCCAGAATTGAAGAGCCTCTGATATGACAAGAATAAAGTCTACTACAGATTTTGAAAATACATGCATTTCTAGAATTATTTGATTTGTAAATTTCCACTCCCAGGAATGAACTGGCTAGAGGTATTTTCACAAAAAAATGCAGGCCAAATTCAAATTTTTTCAAGTCTGAAAATTGTTAGCAAGTTTTGCTTCTGCTGCCATTTTTCAACGCATCAGTAGAACGTGTTTTTGGATATTTGAATAGCATTGAATCAGACCACTTGAAATACAGACACTGTTGCTCTTTTGATTTATACTAAACAGAAGGCATTGAAAAATGTGGTGGCCTTCTGTCATTTGAACCCACTAAAAAATGATAAATACAGAAACATTGCATGAAAAATAAATTTAAGATTTAATATGTTTTATTTCTATAAATTTAATTAAATCCAAATTCTTCTGATGTACCACCCCGTTGGGTGTGTTTTTAATTATGAAATTGAAATCTTAGTTAATTAGAAATTCTTATTTTCTTTGATGAAATGAAATTTCGTTTACCAAATTAGAATATTATCGGGATTTGAACGAGGTTTATCGTAATATAACGATAGTTTTGATTGGAAGTTTGGAGCCAGAGAAATAGTTCGTTTCATTATAAACAGGGTATGTAAAATTCGAGATGTCAGGAAAATTGGTATGAAACTGAGAAATAATAATGAGGTGATGAATTTTTACCAATCAGTGAGGGCACGTAAGCCAGATTTCTGAAGTTTGGCGTCATCTGCGTTTCGAAAGTACCCAGAAGGAAGAACAAGTATAGAATCACAATCATCTGCGGACATAGTCTGGTATACAGACGGTTCAAAGACAGTTGAAGGAACGGGAGCAGGAATACATGGGGTAAGGCCAAGAAGGGATTACATAATACCACTTGGCAAATGCTCCACGATATTCCAAGCTGAAACACATGCTATTATGGTATGCATTCAGAAGAATCTAGAAAGTGGTTATAGGAAAAAACACATCTACATTCTATCTGACTGTCAAAGTGCTATCAAAGCACTCGACTCTATACAGATCAAGTCTAAACTGGTCTGGGACTGCCTCCAGAACCTCATCGAGCTGGCAAAACACAACAAGGTCACCTGGATGTGGGTGCCAGGTCATAGAGGCATTGAAGGCAACGTAAAAGCGGACCAGCTAGCAAGACAAGCATCTGAAACGCTATTCACAGGGCCAGAACCTGTACATGAGATTAGCAAAAACCGATGCAGGACCCTGATCGACGAGTGGATAAAAAGAAGTCACCAACAATATTGGGATCAAACTGTCGGGCAAATACACAGCAAAGTCATGGTAGGGCATCCAAACCGGACCCTGACGGCTGACCTCCTGAACCTGAACAGAACGAAGGCACGTATAATAATAGGTCTGTTGACTGGACACTGCGGCCTAAGAAAACACCTAAACACGATGGGAGTACGCAGGGAAACCGTGGAGTGTAGGCTATGTGATGAAGAGGAGAAAACAGCCTCTCATATTATCCTCGACTGTGACGCCCTAAGTAGTAGGCGACACAGAACCTTTGGAGAGATCAGCCCGGACACAGGCATGAATCCGAAGAACATTATCAACAGGCTACTAATCCTAATTGAAGGGACAAACCTATTTGAATAAGGTATCACTGACGACAGAGTGATACAATAGACCCCAGCTGGTCGCAGTGTCAAGGAAAGCTAAGTGCCAACCCTGCCTCTGGCTCGTCAGCTTTCAACCAACCAACCAAAGAAGGGAGTCGATTACGGGCCTTGCGGCTAAAAAAAGCGTTTTTTCTATGTGTTGGCCAAATTTTGGTTGAAAATTCGGGTGTTGGGCGTCGCCTAGGAAGGCTGCGTTTTCGTACGCACTGGTCATCGAGGCGGCGGGGAATAATGTTTATATTCGATTAAATTTCTGAAGCATTGGGGATATATTTGTATGAATTTTCGGGAGAAGTGAGTTTTTCGTGAGTTGAAACAGGTGGGGTTTTATAACAGACCTTTTTTTAACGTTCTGTGCTGTACCTTTTAACTATTCACGCAATAAATATACATTACTCAGTTGGCCCTTGTGAGTTCATTTGAAAGATACCTGGTGACATACACTCCCCGAATCTGCCCTAAAGAAATCACCAGACCTGGAACTTTCAGAATTTATTCGAAATATGCCACTAATGATTCTGTCTGTCGAGAGAACGCACAGTGGTTCCGAATCCCAAATGGCTGGCCAAATATAGAAGGTATTGTTGAATCGCTACAAAATCCGATAACCAGAGGTTTTTGAAGTCGCTGAACATGAATCTGTAGTCAAATTTTTGAAAAACAAGATGGCGGCCTAAAAATGGCGGACCACTTCTTCCAAATTCGAATCTATCGCTACAAAATTTGGTATTCGGAGATTTTTGAGATCGATGAACCCAAATCTGAAGTCAAGTTTTCCAAAAACGAGATGGCGGCCTAAAAATGGCGGACCATTTCCTCCAAACTTGAATCATTCACTACGAAATTTGGTACTCGGAGGTTTTAAGGTCGCAGAGAATCTGAAGTCAAGTTTTCCAAAACAAGATGGCGGTCTAAAAATGAAGGACCATTTCCTCCAAATTTGTATCATTCACTACGAAATTTGGTACTCGGAGGTTTTAAGGTCGCAGAACACGATTTTCTTTTGATAGAACGAAAGAATATATTAATACATACGTGTATTTGGGATATAGTAAATTGGGAAAGCATGTAAATACGAATACACTTTGAATATGAATACTTGTTTATTGAAAACTACATTGAATATTACTTTCATGTGAAGAAAAATGCAAAAAGACGCTTAGACTTATAGAGTCCAATTGCGGTCCGAATCACTATAATTATTGTTTTGTTTTTCATCCTCGGATAACGTGTAAGGGCTATGGACTTTTTTGGACAATGCGACCTCCATGACTTTGTACACTTCATTTCATAATGAAAATGATTTTCTAATCAATCGAACATCTCCTGTTGCGTGAAACCAACTGCAACCAGCTTCTCCGAGAGCCTGAAAAAATAAATTCAACAGTGAGACAATAATACATATTCAACAAAATAATACTTCTTATAATACTTAATACAATAAAACTTAATGCTCGTACCGATTCTCGCCAAATTCAATTCCAAATATCCATGGCAGATACTCAATGTATCCAAAAAAAATATAACTCAATATCTCAAAATTTGCAGAAGTTAAAGTGTGCACAGACATTTTTTGAAAATTAAAAAATTTCAATAAATTTTAACACCCTAAGCGATTTGGCCAAATTGAATACCAACCATTGAAATTTGCGAATGTTAGAGCGATCACAGACATTTTTCGAAAATGTCAAAACTTTAGAAAATCTTAACTCCTTGGGCGATTTTGGCCTAATTCAATAAAAACCATCTTCATCCCATAGCCTATTTGTATAAAAAAATTATTCCGATATCTTAATATTTCTGGAAGTTAGAGCGACCAGATTTTTTTTTGAAATTTTCAAAATTTCAAACCCCCAACATTATTTTGAATTCAACCCCCCCATCTAAATTTGCGAAAGTTAGAGCGTTTTTTCCAAATGTGATTTCTCGAAGAAACAATATTCACCGTAACCAAAGGGGCAATTTGGAGCAGCTGATTTTTGGTGGTGTATTACTCAAAAGTATAACGTGACATTTGATTGGTCGCTGAATTAGGTTGAATTATTAACTTTTACTCAATGTAAACATAATTTTTTTTCGCCGCGGGCACAAGAATTTACAGTAGATGTTTACATTTTCTATTGTTCGGTGTGTGGTTTATATGAAAAACCCCAATGATATAATGAATGTACTTACTTCCAGAAAAAGATTCCATTTTGAAGAATTCAAATTGCTCAATTCTACCACAAGTTATTTCACTTCAAACACAACGTAATTTTTAGACCGTACCGCACGACCGATGCTACCTGCTCGAGCGTTCCGGCCAGAATGGTATCCCAACAGCTGTATATAACACCTGCCACTTCCCGACCCTGGAAGGGACGTGGGAAATACCCATCTACCTAGCCCAACAGTTAGAATTCCTTAAATATAAACTTCTTTTTTCGATTTTTGGCCAGCGATTTGGGATTTGGGACCACTGTGGAACGGTAGGTGGTCATTTTTATACAATATAAGGTAGGAAGCGTTGGAAGAAAAAGTGACTAAACGAATTGGGTTGAATGAATTTGTGATCAAACAACAAAAAATAAATGACTTGGAATAAAGATCTAGAACAAATCACCTATGTTACACAAAATCTCAAATCAAGCTTGAAAAACTATTTCGGAAAGAAGAATATATTGGGGTGGAAATCTCCACGCTTCACTATGAGTGGTTTTTCCCAGACAATGACTAAATGAAACCTCCAGATTGGCTTCTCGTGTAAGCGGTCTTACTATATCGCGATACTGATTCCACGGGGACGTCTCGATCGTTCGTCTTTTTGGCAGACTGATCAGCGTTTCTCAACCCCACAAAATACTATCTTAAATTAACTTTCTGGTAGCACTGGGTTAAGTGAAGCAGCAAGGTTACAATACTCAGTGAGGCAGCATATCAGTGTTCTCCCTACCGTACATATTGTAAATATGAGTTCGATTGTACAGTGTGGTCCATGGGTATGGAATCAATTCATTTTTAGCGTTGTTATGTATGTGTTTGAAAAAACCTGAAACATTTAGATTTCTATTGTCAATTTGACAATTTACAGTTTGAAAATATTACCTCCTTCTTGACCCCCTCAAAAAATTCAAATAGGAAGTGGGGGTCGTGTGGCACCTTGTTCAAAAGGGATTTTCATTCTCTGTTCAGCAATTTTAAGTTTTTCAGATTTGGTGCAATCATCAATTTATTTTGAAAATGTAAAATTCTGATACTTTACGTAAAATGAAGGAAATAATGTCACATAATGTTTAGGAAGTATTTTTCAATTTATTTTACAATCAAATCAAATGTTCAAAATGACCACCATTCACTTCTTGACAATAAGCAAGTCGATCTTGGAATTCTCGTACAACATTTTGTAGGACCTCAGGGGTTTTGTTGTTAATTTCTTCCGTTATCCTAACTTTCAAATCTGCAATATTGTCTGGTCTATTGAAATATACTTTTGATTTCAAATAATCCCATGAGGAGTAATCGAGAGGAGTCAAATCTGGGGATCTAGGCAGCCATTCAATCGTTCCACGTATTCCAATCCACCTATTGATAAAAAACTTCGTTCAAATAATCTCTAGCAATACGTTTGTTATGCGGTGGAGCTCAGTCTTGTTGGTACCAAATTGATCTATTCATTGTATTTGGATAATTAAGATCAGGAAAAAGTCTTTTCGATGTAGGCTGTAAAAAGTCCATCAAAAAATCTAGTTGAACTTCACCATTAACTGCGCCTTAAAGAAAATAAGGGCCAATAATTGTGTTGTCAATGATACCAGCTCAAACGTTAACTTTTTTAGGATATTGTGTGTGAGCCTCACACATCCAATGTGAATTTTCTCCAATATCTACAGTTTTGTCTATCAACCGTTCCATTTAAATAAAAAGTAGCCTCATCAGAAAAAACAATTTTGTTTATGAACTGCAAATCTGCTTCCATTCTGTCCATCATCAGTTCACAGAATTGTTGACGTCTATCAGGATCATCCTCATTTAACTACTGAACCAACTGAACTTTATAAGGATGGTATTTTTTTTATGTAAAGCTCTCAATATCGATGATTTACTTACATTATTGTCGGCGGCAAGTTGTCTATGTGTCATTTGCGGATTTTCCTCAATCGCTAATAGTACATCTAACTTTTTCCCTCGTCCAATTTAACATTTCTACCAGGTTTTTGAATAGTTTTTTCGTGTCCAGTTCCACGAAATTTTGTTTCTATTTTGGTAACTGTAGACTGTGAGACGTGTTGACCAGGGTATTTATTATTTAACATTTCACAAACTTCCTTTTGAGTTCTTGTTTTATTACTACCGCATCCAATCATCATTGAAATGTCTATTCCTTGAGTTTTGGATAAATGAGCCATAGTTAAATCAAATACACACACAAATATTTTTTAATACACTGACGTCGTCAGCAACTTCTAAATATCGAAATAACAGTAGTCTACTAGCTTGACATTACATTATTTATGAGTTTTGTGAATAATTTTTTGGTGTCTTGAACGAATTTTTGCTGACGTTTAGCAAAACAGATAAGAAAATACCTGATTATTTCTCATGGGGTTATTAAAAATCAAAAGTATATTTCAATAGACCAGACAATATTGCAGATTTGAAAGTTAGGATAACGGAAGAAATTAACAACATAACCCCTGAGGTCCTACAACATGTTGCACGAGAATTCCAAATCGACTTGCTTATTGTCAAGAGGTGAATGGTGGTCATTTTGAACATTTAATTTAATTGTGAAATAAATTGAAAAATAGTTCCTAAACATTATGTGACATTATTTCCTTCATTCTATGTAAAATATAAAAATTTTTCATTTTCAGAATAAATTTTCTCAGTTATGATTGCACCAAATTTGAAAAACTTAATAGTGCTGAAAAGAAAATAAAAATCTCTTTCGAACAAGGTGGCGCACGACCCCTTTCTCATTTAAAATTTTTGAGGGGGTGCTCATAATTCAGAGGGGGTGCAAGAAAATGGTTATATTTTCATACTGTGAATTGTCAAACTGACAATAGAAATCCACTTGTTTCAGGTTTTTTAAACGAGTACATAATAACACTAGAAATGAATTTATTCCATACCTATGGACCGCACTGTATGTTCACAAGCATAATATGCTGGCCTACCTAATTATTGAGAAGCAAATCTGCTTGTTATTAGTGAAATTATTTTTACCCCAGAATATAATTTCGCGAAATAAGGTCGCAAAGGATTCAACATGAATATTTGTTCTGATAATGAATCGTCTTTTTATTTAAACGGCTCCGTCAAGCAACATTTAAATGGTTTAATTAAGAAATAATGGACAAAAATCATGCTATCGTCCATGATTGATTGCGATTCTCAAGGCACTAATAGTATTTTCTCATCTGAGGCAGGAGAAGTATTTGAAATTCCGTCAATCATTTGGTGAACAATTTCATTCCAAAATGTGATTCGTTTAAAAAAAAGTGACTTCTGTAATTTTTACCGAATATCAAGAGTATATTGAATATGGTAACGAACAATTGTATTTATTTTTCATCGATCTGAGATTCTGCGTTCATTCTCACCAGTATCTGATATATCTTAAGAAGCAGAGTATAATTTTAGGAGATTCAGCTTGAACCAATTTTTTTAACGATCGGTGTAATAGCAAAGGCAAAGGCAAAGGTCGAGGGATCTGCTTACACATTAAATCACTCCTGAGGTATCTGGGGTACGTTGGTCGTAAAACAGATTGTTTCAAAACCCAATGCGGTATTTAATTATGTTGGTGCGTGCTACCTCCATGATGATTTATACAGAAGACTGTTTTTGCTCGAATGTACGGAGCTAATGGAGTAGCTCGTTACCTAAAACTTCCAAAACAACTAAACAAAATTATTTTTTGAACGTTGGAGGCAATCAATTTATCCAAATCATCCATAGTTTTTTTGAAACTGAAACCTGAAATATAAAACAACAATAAAAAATTCAGATGATTTATTCAAGTCCGTTTAACGGCCATCATGGAATATAGTGTACATTGACAACACCTCTGAATATCTGTTATCTCGCACATATTGAAAAACCACGCCGGCAGCCCTTAACAATTCTAAAAAATTATTGATAAAAAACCTTCTTAAAGACAAACTTTTATTCAATTGGGCTAAAAAGTAAAAGTCAATTGATTTGGATATGTGACGTAGGTTATAGATTCAAAAGCTTGTCGCTTTGTATTCGAACTGAAAACTTTGCGCGACAAGCTTATGAATCTATAACTCACGGAACCTACTTCTCACATCCAGAGCAACTATTTTTTACTTTTTAGTGCATTTGAATGAAATATTGTCTTTAAAAAGGTTTTCTATCGATTATTTCATTTTGTGCATTTTAGTACTTGAGCATCGTAGTTATGAGGCTTTTTTCCTGTAAGTTCCTATCTAGGCCTTCAAAGAGGAGACCATCTAAAGATCAATTCATCCGCCATCTAGGAGTTGCATTCTTTAATTTATGAATTTATGAACTAAAAATCAATAACCTTCGAAAAAATTCATAATCACCGAACCCAAAAACAACGGCATACCAATTTTGAATCGAATCGTGTAATAATTACAAAACTCGTCCGCCATTATGAATTCGTCAATTTTGATAAAAAAACTCATAATCTCCGTCCCGAAAACACTCTAATACCGATTTTGAGTAGAATCGGAACATAAACAGATCATCTCCCATCTTGGAGCCGCCATTTAGATTTTATGAATTCATAATCTTCAACCCTCAAAACCCCTACATACCAATTTTGAATCGAATCGGACCATAAACCTAAATCTCGTCCGCCATCTTGGAGCCCATTTTGTTTTTTTTAAAAAAATCAATTTCATACATGTTGACCAAAAATTCATAATCTCCGACTCCGAAAACCCCCAAATACAAATTTTGAATAGAATCGGACCATAATCAAAAAACTCCTCCGCCATTTTGGAGCCGCCATCTTGGGCTCATAAATTTTGACAGAAAATTCATAATCTCCGACCCGAAAACCCCCACATAACAATTTTGAATCGTATCGGACCATAATCACGAAACTTGTTCGCCATATTGGAGCCAACATCTTGAATTTTGACAGAAAATTCACAATCTCCGTCCTTAAAAACCTCCACATACCATAATCACAAAACTCTTCCGCCATCTTCAAGTTTGAATATTCAAGGTCACGTTCTTAAAGTTATTGCTATTGCTAAATTTGAAATAGTTGACTAAATGAAACTGAGATGTGACCTGCTTCTCTGCTTGCCTCGCACGGAAGTGCCACAGATCTCTGCTTACGAGACTCCCAGCTTATACATCCCCCAGCTGGGATGTATGTGTAGCCAGTATAGGATCGCCTGTCAACTTGATCCGCTGCCCAATCTGCATCTGCGTAGCCTGTCAACCCTGGAATCTCAGACACATCCCTTTAGATCCTTGGATATACCTGAGTACTCGTTTACCAGCTTGCCAATGTTGCTAACCAAATCTGCAATTAAACTGACCTAATACACTCACACTGTGATCTATATCTGGTCTGCAGCACACAGTTAAGTACATCAGGGCTCCTATTAAAGCTCGATACGGAATATCTGCAGCTCCTTCTATCTCTTCTTGGCTATGAAGAGTAAGATGGCTTCTCACATCCAATGATGTTTTGACAGCCTTACATTCTTCCATCTTGAAGTTGCGGAGAACGTCTTCAATGGATCTCTCTTGATCCAGACAAATGACTCCACTTTCTCTGCTCCGGCGTATTCTTATGCCAAGAAAATTATTCACTGGACATAAATCCTTCATCTTGAATTGCTTCTGGAGTTCTAGCTTCGAATTTTTCATTTCAGTTTCATCATTGGAAAGTAAGAAAAAATCGTTCATGAAGTGCTAGGATAACAATCTTCTTTCCTTCATTCTTCAGGTGAAGACATGGTCCATGATTTGGTCTGTGAAATCCCAAGCCTTCTATGGTTTCATGAGCTTCCTTGTTCCGTTGTCTTGAAGCCTGCTGGAGTCCGTAGATTGCCTTAAGCAATTTACATACTTTGTTTTCTCCGGCTTGAACACCTTCTGGAACCTCCATGAAAACATATTCTTCAAGAACGCTGTGATCACGTCCTAATGATGCACCTCTAGATCATATTCTGCTGCAAGTCCTAGAAGGAGTCTCACTGTTGAAAAAGGTATCTTGATAATCCACTCCACTTTTCTGACTGAATCCTTTTGCTACTAGTCGCGCTTTATATTTTGACACATCCCCTTCTGAGTGTCTCTTCATCTTCAACAACCACTTGCTCTCAATGATTCCCCTGCTCTGTGGATTTTCATTCAAGGAACGTAATTCTTCATTCATGGCTTTTTCCCAGTACTTCTTGTTATAGCTTGATAGAGCTTCTTCCACTGTGTCTGGTTCTCCTGGATATACATGCATCATTTCCGCTGTCAATAGAGCTTGGTATAAAATCATACCATCTGGTAGCTGGATGTGTATCCCTTCTTTGAATGTGAGGTGTTTCTCCATCATCACCTACAACTTCTTCTTGATTTTCCTGCTGATCTTGCATTCCTTGATTTATTTCTGGATCGCCAACTTGAGCAGAATCTTGTTGATGGATAATTATTTCATCTCCTTGTCCTTCATGACAATCCTTTATAGAGATGAAGGATTTCAGTCATTATTTCATTTCTAGGAACCTCAATGAATACAACATCTCTTGCTTTTATCAGTTTCCTCTTTTCAGGATCAAACAATCTGAATCCTTTTGACTCAGTGCAATAACTAACAAAAATCATCCTTTTACTTTTGGAGTCAAATTTCTTCCTGAGTTCTTTAGGTATATGAGAGTATGCATTACATCCAAAAATATGCGAATTATTTAGATCTGGAACTTTGCCTGTCCATGCTTCATATGGAGTCTTGTTCACCAGTGCCTTGGTTGGTGAATGATTCTTCAGGTAAATTGCTGTATTGACGGCTTCTCCCCCGTAGATATGACTGAGATTGGCATATTGCATCATTGTTCTTGCTTTCCCAATCACTCTGCGATTGCATCTTTCAGAAACTCCATTCTGCTCTGGGCTGTACTGAATTGTAGTCTGCCGTTTTATTCCATGCTTCTGCAAGAAGGTATCAAAATTATTTTCCATTGTCACTTCTCAATATCTTCATTTTTTTTCTTGTTTCTGTTTCCACTTCTGTTCAATCTTTTTCACCCATTAATTCATTTATGTTTTGTATTGTTATTATCTTTAATTGGAGAGAAACATATTTCATTTTTATAGTATTGTATTTCATTATTGCCTTTCAAATCTACCGCGTATATTATGTTGAAAATCGCACAAATCCAATCGCTCCCTCTGGTGAGGAACCGAAGGAAAACCAGTTGAACGAAAGACTCCGCACGAATAGTGAGTGATTTAAAATTCGCTGTTTTTAACGCTTTCGCTATTTTCAATCCGCAAAGGCAACGCTTGCTGCTAATTCCGCTACACGCTTACGCAACCTATATACAGTCCACATCGAAGAAGAGTTGGAAGTCGCCTAGAAGAGGGATCAAGGTGAGTGCATTTTCAACTGACGATTTTCTTCTCTTAATTGAACCATAACTTACGCGACATTTTGGTCCATTCGACCCAAGGATCGCTCCGCAGCTATAAGGTGAAATACGTTTCTTTCTAAGACGATATATTGTTTATACATTATCACAAATCTTGAATATTTTCAAACTCATATTCATTTCTATTTAACCATATTGTAAAAAAGGGTTTGGACGACGAATAAATTCAAGGCCATTCAATACAGTACACCTGGGTTTCTTTTTGCTTGCTTTATTTGAGGACAATAAACTTTGCCATTTCTTGTTGGATATTCCACGTTCCAATATTATTGTTCATTGAAAACAGCTGATTGCAGTGCAGGTTTCCCAATATTCACAAAATGTCAAACGCAAATAAAGTCAAGCAGGCTAAAGCTCTCAGAAAAATGTACGAAAATCAAGTAGCCGAAATGAAGGAATTTGCTGAAAAGGCAGAAACTGATCAATCTCTACGTGCTCAGTTCAAGAACTTATGTCAGAAGCTCGATATATGCCGCGATGAATTCAAATCTCAGCATCAATTACTCATTACGCTGATGGCCCTCGCGGATGAGGACATCGCTGCAGATGAGGCAGTTAGAAAAGTATTCGATCTTAATTGCTCCTATGTCGAAACCGTCTATCAAAATCTATTTGAAACAAAACCCGTAATTACTCATATTGCCTCCAATACAGGAGCAACCGCCACTAACGTAAAACTTCCGAAGATTGAGATCCCAAGGTTCACAGGTGATATAAAATCATTTAAACCTTTCTTAGATATGTTTGAAAGTCTTATTCATAATAACGCTGCACTCTCAAATATAGAAAAATTTAATTATTTAGTTTCTTCTCTCCGCGGCCCACCCCTAGCATTAGTTCAGACAACGCCTATGTCTAGCTCCAATTATGATGTTGCATTCAAGTCACTTTTAGAGCGTTACAATAACAAACGTCTCATAGCTTTCGCCCATTTACAGGAAATCGATAATGCCGTTAGTATAAAGAATTCGAGAAATACTCAGAATATCAGACTTCTATTGGACACGTTTACAGAAAATCTTGCCGCTCTCGAAAATATGGGTCTTCCAGTTAAAGAATGGGATTTTTTAGTATATTATCTTTTCGCAAAAAATTTGGATCAAGAAACTATCACGCGCTTTGAATTTGAGAATCCCATAGCAGCCGATAAATTACCCTCTTTCAAGAATTTGCTCACGTTTGTTCAACAAAGATGCAATGCTCTTGACGCCATCGATTCCTCATTAACCAAAAGTGTGATGCAACAACAATCAAGTTCTAGAAGTGCTCAAAGCCCTAACCCTTCATATTTCAGAGCAAAGCATACAACATCATATTTCGCAAATTCATCTAAAAATTGTACAAATACAAGTATAATTTGTTCATATTGTAAACGAGATCATCCAATTTACAAATGCTCCGAATATTATTGTAAATCGCCCCAAGACAAATACAATTTTGTCAGACAAAATAAATTATGTATAAATTGTTTAAGTTCTCAACACACATTGAATAGTTGCAGGTCAAAATCAACTTGTTGTGTCTGTAATGGTAGGCACCACTCGAGCATCCACATAAATAAAACTATAAACGTTCATAACAATTCAGTCTTAACAAATTCGCTAGCAGTTCCTGAACCTACACCAAGTACATCCAACATTCCAGACGTTTCTATGTTTTCTGGAATGGTCTCATCCCACGTAAATGTTTTACTTTCAACCGCAAGCGTAGAAATTTCAGATATCTTTAATAATTATCAAACAGTTCGCGCCATATTAGACAGTGGTTCACAATCAAGTTATATTTCTGAAAAATGTGTTAAACGACTGAAATTGCCGCGTTTCAGCTATTCGCTTTCAATACGCGGTGTAGGGACCATGAGCGAGGTGACATCCAGGGGCGGAGTTAACTGTAAAATAAAACCTGCAGGGAAAATGTCTCCCGTTCTTACAATTGACGCAATTATTTTACCAAACATATGCACCAATATGCCCTCTTCTTCAATAAATTATTCTCAATGGCGTCATATAGAACATATCAAACTCGCTGATGATTTATTTTATGAGCCTGCGCCAATTGACATGCTGTTAGGGGCAGATGTTTTTCCGCATATTATACAAGAGGGACGTATCACCGGACATGTTAATGAGCCGGTAGCCATTAATACGATTTTCGGCTACATTCTCATGGGCAAATGCAACCCTGATAAAAAACAAACTGCTGTAAACACATGCACATGTTTTATCATTTCACACAATGACTCTTTCGCAATAGATAGCTTAATCAAACGTTTTTGGGAAATTGAAGAAGTACCGTCCATAAAGGCTCTCTCACCTGAAGATACGTTATGTGAAGGTATATTCGTTAAAACTCATCAAAGGGATAAATTCGGGCGTTATATAATCAATTTACCATTTAAAAATTCCGAACCTTTATTTAATTTTCAAGATATTCGCTCGATTGCCTTACGCCGCCTTTATTCACTCGAACGCCGCCTACTCAAACAACCGAGTGTGTATAAAAAATACTGCGAATTTTTAAACGAATACATACAAAATGATTTCATGGAGGAGGTGGATGATATGAATAACGATACCTTTATTGCAATGAAAAATATATTTTACTTACCTCATCATTGTGTCTTGAAAAATAGTACTACTACGCAACTTAGGGTGGTATTCGATGGATCTACAAAATCACAGGGTATGTCATTAAATGAAAGCCTCTCAGTGGGGGAGAAATTACAAAAGGATATTTTTGACATATTATTGAAATTTAGAACTCACTCAGTTGTTTTTACTGCAGATATAAAAAAGATGTTTCTACAAAGTCTGGTTACTCCAAATCATCAGAACTATCAAAGGATATTATGGAGATTTACACCAAATGATCAAGTTAGGGATTATCGCATGAAACGTTTAGTTATTGGTCTATCATCTTCTCCATTTATTGCTAATCGAGTAATTTTACAATTAGCCGAAGATGAACGTGATAATTTTCCGCTAGCCGCAAATATTTTAAACGAGGATATTTATATAGATGACGTTTGCTCGGGATCTTCTAGTGTAGCTGAAGCTAAATTGATTCGTGACGAATTGATAAATATTTTGAAAAAAGGAAATTTTGAATTGCGGAAATGGACTTCTAATCAACAATCACTATTAGATGACTTACCGATAAACTATAGGTATGATCAATCAACAGTTTCTCTCGATGACGAAGATAAATGTATTAAAATTTTAGGATTGCAGTGGCAACCTTCTTCGGATGTCTTCCTTTATGCAATCGACTCAGCTGTTCATGGTTACACAAAAAGACAGATTTTGAGCGATATCGCAAAAATCTTTGATCCAATAGGATTTCTCGCACCTTTAACATGTTTCGCAAAATTACTCATGCAACGCTTATGGACTTTGGGACTTAACTGGGACGACCTACCTCCAAATGAACTTTGTAACAAATGGTTCAAATTTAAGTCATCATTTGCACTTTTATCAACGTTAAAGATTCCGCGTCGAATACTTGTTGATAATTTTCAGTCATGTCAAATTCACGCCTTTGCGACGCCTCTGAAAGGGCTTATGCTTCTGTAATCTATTTCAGGGTGGAACGCAATAATTTGTTTAATATTTTTTTGTATGCGCAAAATCAAAGGTTGCCCCTTTGAAAAGTATATCGGTTCCCAGGTTAGAATTGTGTTCCGCTGTATTACTTTCGAATTTACTTTACACTGTGCTTCAGATTTTCGAAAATAAATTGATTTTTTCTGATATATATGCTTATACTGATAGTATGATTACATTACATTGGATCAAATCATCTCCGCATAAATGGAAAACTTTTATAAGTAATCGCGTTACTCACATTCAGAATAAAATTTCACCAACATCTTGGTATCATATATCATCGGGTAATAACCCCGCCGATGCGGCTTCCCGCGGATTGTTACCGGATGAAATTTTGGACAACGAGATGTGGTTTTCTGGGCCAAAATGGCTACAACTTCCAAGACAACAATGGCCTCTTACTACTTTTGATCCGCTACTTAACTTATCATTTAAGGAACATACAGAAGAGAAAACAATTTCTCTTATTACTTTGAACACGCCAAATTTTATTGAATTAATTATTCAAAAATTCTCTGCGCTTTCTAAAATAAAACTGATTTTTGGATATATTTCACGTTACTTACATAATTCACGCAACCCCAAAAATAAAAGAACTGGTATGATATCTTTACAAGAATTGAATCAGGCATTACTGGTGATTGTGAAATACATTCAACACCTACATTTTGAAAACGAAATTCAAAAATTGAAAACAAAAAAACCAACGTCAAAATTCCTTCGTAAACTCAACGCCTTTCTTGATGATAATGACATTCTCAGAGTGGGAGGTCGCTTGAAAAATTCGAATTTATCTTTTTTGAAAAAACATCCTGCAATTTTACCCAAAAGTAGTCGCTTGACACAGTTGTTAATTCATGATTTTCATATAACTTATCTACACCCTGGCGCACAAACTCTTCAATTTTCAATTTCGCAACAATTTTGGATTTTATCCGCAAAGAGTTCAATTAAAAAAGTAGTTTCAAATTGTAAACAATGCTGGCGTTTATCACCGAAACCCTACCAACCTTATATGGGAGATCTTCCTAGTTTTAGAGTTTCACAAGTCAAAGCGTTTTCGATTGTTGGTCTGGACTATGCCGGCCCATTTTCAACTTCATCAGGGAAGTTTCGGGTGCAAAAATATGCAAAGCATATATTTGTCTATTTGTCTGTATGGCTACAAAATGCATACACTTGGAGCTTGTCTCAGATATGACAAGTGAAGCCTTTATTGCGGCTTTACGGAGGTTCGTTGCACGTAGAGGACGTTGCGATACTATTATATCGGACTGTGGAACTAATTTTGTAGGTGCAAGTAGGGAAATTTCAAAATTAATGGAACAAGCCGCCGAACGCGAAACCATTAAATTCAAATTTAATCCGCCTGGAGCACCGCATTTTTCAGGAATGGCAGAAGCCGGGGTGAAATCCGTGAAAACACATATTTATCGTGTGATCGGGGAGCAAATAATGACGTTTGAAGAATTCTATACTCTTCTGACTCAGATTGAAGCACTATTGAATTCTCGTCCACTATCCCATTGAGTAACGATCCTAACGATTTGTCAGTTTTGACACCAGGACATTTTTTAACTCTGGAACCACTGAGCACGCTGCCTGACCCAGATTTAACGCATTTAAAAACAAATAGACTTAATCGATGGCAAAATTTGCAAAATATCCTACAATCATTTTGGAAAAAATGGTACAATGAATATTTACATACACTTCAACAAAGAAGTAAGTGGTTGGATGCTTCACATTCAGTTAACATTGGAACTGTAGTCCTTATAAAAAATGAACAAGTCGCTCCTATGAAATGGCTTCTAGGGCGCGTTGAGAAGTTATACTTTGGAAGGGATGGTGTAGCTAGAGTTGCCGATGTTCGAACAAAAAATGGCATAGTGAAGAGAGCTTTGGTAAAGTTATGTCCTATACCAAATGCCGAGTTTTCAAGTGATATTTAAATTATTTCATAATTTAGTGGGGGAGAATGTTCAATCTTTTTCACCCATTAATTCATTTATGTTTTGTATTGTTATTATCTTTAATTGGAGAGAAACATATTTCATTTTTATAGTATTGTATTTCATTATTGCCTTTCAAATCTACCGCGTATATCATGTTGAAAATCGCACAAATCCAATCGCTCCCTCTGGTGAGGAACCGAAGGAAAACCAGTTGAACGAAAGACTCCGCACGAATAGTGAGTGATTTAAAATTCGCTGTTTTAACGCTTTCGCTATTTTCAATCCGCAAAGGCAACGCTTGCTGCTAATTCCGCTACACGCTTACGCAACCTATATACAGTCCACATCGAAGAAGAGTTGGAAGTCGCCTAGAAGAGGGATCAAGGTGAGTGCATTTTCAACTGACGATTTTCTTCTCTTAATTGAACCATAACTTACGCGACAACTTCTTTCTTGGAAATCTTGAATTTCTCAAGACTTCATACTTATTTTTCAGCAAATACCCGAAGGTCATCCTTGTATGATCATCAGTGAACATAAGTAAGTAGCGTGCACCGCTGAATGAATTTCCACTCATCGGGCCACAAACATCCCTGTGGATTATTTCCAATGTATCTTCTGCTCTTGTGGCTCCCTTTATGTTGAAGGGTAATCTGCACTGTTTGCCTACAATTCATGTAACACAGGGATCATCTTGAGTCTCTGGAAAATCTATGCCAACTGCCAACCTCCTTTGAGCATTTTTATATCTTTGGGGTTGAGATGTCCCATTCGTCTAGCCAAAGTTGTTAGGTTTCTTTGCATTCGCTTACGAGTGCAGGTTCTTGACTCTCCCCACTAATGAATGCATTATTCCTTGAACTAACTGTATTCAACTTGTACATACCATCTGCATAGCTTGCTGTGCCCTGTAATTTTCCTGCAACAGTAAATATTCCACCGTCATGAATATGCTGTGAAAACCACCAGTAGTTCTTCCTGCACCAGTTGACTAACCGATAACAAACTAGATGATAGGCCTGGAAAATAGATCAATTTTTTATGGTTTCAGCTGGATTTTCACTCTGTGCCATAATTAAATCCACTTCACCAATTCTTTTGGTTTCCAATTTTTCATTATTAACTACAGTAACTTCTCTCTTGTTACTTATTTCTTGGAAATTCTTCAACCAATCTTTATTGCATGTCATGTGAAACTATGCTCCTGCGTCAACATGCCAGGTACTTGCACTGAAACCTGCTGACATTGCTGACACAAATGCATTAATTCTCTTGCTTTCCAGCTCCTGATTATAACTTGAGTTTCCTTGAAAATTTCCTTGTTTCACTTTCTCAGGTTGTCTCAGTGGTGTTGGATATTGACGGCTCTTATGTCCATATCAATTACAGTTGTAACACTTTGGTCCTTCATTTCTGTATTTTTCATTTGTCTGCTTGCTCACATTCTTATTCTGGAATTTAATTCTTAGAGCACTTTCACTTGATGTCTTTTGTGTTTCTTCTTGTCTGCGGACAACATCTTGCATCAACTTTGATCGAACATAATCTGCAGAAATCTTAATGTTCGGATTTTCAATTGCCATTATTAGTGGTTCAAACTTAGCCGGCAATCCATTCAGCATTAACACACCAATAAATTAATCTTCAATTGGAGAACTAATATCTGCCAATTGCTATGCAATTGATGTAATGCAGGTAAGATAGTCTTCCATAGTTTGAAAATCATCATACTTGGCGCTAAACAGTCTTCTTAACAATGCTAATCTTCTGGTCATCCCTTAAGCTTCGAATGCACTCTTCAGATTATCCCAAGATTCTTTGGCTGTATTAGCATTCCTTATGTGAGTAAATACACTTGGCTTTACCATGAGGCATATCTTAGATCTTGTCCTGGCATCTCTTTTCTGGTTCGTGTCCACGCCCTGTACACAATCCCAAAAGTCCTCATGTATGAGATACATTTTCATTTGGAACTTCCATGTATTATGGTTAGTGCTTCCTTCTGGTTTTTCAATGTTAGGAAGGGGTGAGGATCCTATGTGAGCATATGTGCTTGGTTGTAGGCCTGATGTGCCTGTATTTGAGCTCTGTGATTCTTCATCGTCACTCGCCATCTTGGCACTTTGATATGCAGTGGCAACGCAAGCACAAATATATCTCTAAATAACTGACACACACCAATCTTGTATCACACGTTCCTCTCTTCTTTTACTTATTACTGCGTAACAGGTCACTTACTGGTCCCATAACCTCTTAATTAAATCCACCTTTTATTACTTGGATTTTTGTTTGTAATAAACTACTTGCAAATTGGAAAGAGTAAATGATTCATACATATATTATATGAATAACTTGCACACAAAACTTTTTGATCATTGAGTGACAACTTCATAACAGATTTTTATATTCCAGTGTATCTAGATAATGTGGAGATATTATACATTTTATATTCAACACAAGGCAAGGCTGTGTGCAAAAAGTTTCGCACAAAAAACAAGGAATCAACTATAATGAAATTTTCTCGCCTACCACGAGGTATGATTCAATACGGATTTTGTCAGCAACAGCTGTCAAGAATAAATGTGACATGATGCAGTTCGATGTTGAAACAGCCTTTTTAAATAGTGAACTTGAAGAAGACATGTATATGCCGTGAGGTATCGATGTTCCATCTCACCTAGTATGTTGGTTGAAAAAGTCACATTATGGGTTGAAACAGTCTCCTCGTTGTTGGAACAGAAAATTTGATAAATTCCTTCAAAATTTTGATTTTTGTCCAAACAATGCAGATAAATGTGTTATTCAATCCTAAGTAGATAGATCTGTTAGTGATATTCGTAGATTATTGTTGCGGTATTCTATTCACACAATGAAAGACTCAGAACTGCATTCAAACTATTTATTCTGACTAGAAAAATGGGAACGACAACATGACATATATACTGACTTTCTTACATTAACTTGACATAATGATCTCATACATTTTTGCAACCACCACTACCAACTTTACATGTGACGTCATCAGGAGTACTTAACAATAATACCAACACTCCTCCTCGATTTACAAATATTTATCCAACATAAAAATTTGTTTAATCGTCGAATGCAAAGACAAAACTGGAATGACAATATAAAAACTAGGAATATTGTAATATGTGACAACTTTATAACAAAATTTATTTTGCAACATTTGTAATGTTAATAAGAGAACAAATGTTATGAAATTTTTCTTTACATAATGGCTTTGAGAATATATCTGCCAAATTATTATCAGTTTTCACATTTTTAACATCTATAACTTTCTTACTCATCAGGTCCTTTATAAAATGTTCTTTAATGTCTATGTGTTTCGTGCGTTTCGAATTTTCGTAACTTTTCATCATCGAGATCGCGCTTAAATTATCAACTTTTAATTTAGCACTTTCAACGTCGCGAAACTCGGATAAAACACCCCTTAAATTTACAAGCTCTTGCGCACTAGCTGCAGCCGCTACGTACTCGGCTTCAGCTGTAGATAAAGCTTCACACGATTGTTTTTTAGAAAACCAGTTTATCGGATTACCCGCGTATAAAATTATCGAACCACTTGTGCTTTTTCTATCGCTCTTATCGCCGGCCCAATCTGCGTCAGAAAATGCTCCTAAGCTCCCTTCGCCTTGTTTATAGAATAATCCGGTTTCGATGGTGTTCTTCAAGTATCGCAGTATTCTCTTTCCTGCTGTCCAGAGGTCTTGATTAGGTTTATCTAAGAATCTGCTGAGGTATGATACTGCATACATTATATCAGGTCGAGATGTACAGGCTAAATACATTAGTGACCCTATTACCTTTCTGTAAGGAACATCTATGGTGTCATTTTCAGATAAATCAATTGTGAATCCAGTACTCATTGGTAATGATACACCTTCACATTCGGACATACTGAATTATATAAGAACTTTTTCTATATATGTTCTTTGAGTGATTTTTAGAGTTTCATCTGTTTTTAGTATCTCCATTACTAAAAATCTTTCCACTTCACCCTTGTCTCTTGCATTCAATCTTTCTTTCAAATCTCTTACTACATATTCTTTCCTGTTATGATCAAATCATCCACAAATACAATTAGCCAACAATTTCCTTCTGTATAGAGGCAGAAGTCAAATTTTGATCTTCTAAAATGTAAGTCTGTCATTATTTCATTAAATTTGTTATTCCAACAACGTGGACTTTCTTTCAATCCATATAATGCTCTATCAAGTTTTAAAACTTTAGACTTATCTATATTTACGCCATCTGGTATTTTTATATACACTTCGGTTTCAACTGTCCCATTCAAAAAGGCAGTTGGGATATCTAACTGTCGAAGGTCCCAATTCTGTTGTAATGCATGAACTAGCAAGGTTCTGACAGTTGACATTATTGTCACTGGGGCGTACATTGTTGTTAATGGGTTCTCCTCCTATAGTTGAAATCCCTTGGCAACTAAACGGGCTTTCTCAGTGCCATCTTCTTTAGTGCGAAATACCCATCTTGTATCAATTGGGGATTTACCGTCTGGTAGTCCGTCCGTAATTGACCAAGTTTTTAATTTGTCGTGGGACATTAGTTCACTTTGTATGGCTTGCTGCCACTCTTTACTTTTATAAGCTTCTTTGTATGTTTGCGGATCATTTTCTGACTCTAAAACGTCATATGCTGCATAAATTTCATAATGGTCAAAATGTTTTGGCTTGTGAACTTCTCTTCCTGTTCTTGTTATTCTTGGCTCTTCAATCTCTATTGTTTCATTGTTTTCTTCATTTATATCTTGATTTGAATCATCGGAGTTATTATTTGTTTGTTCGTCAGGTAGACCATCATTTTCTTAGTCTTGTTCTTCTTCATCTTCATTTTCGATTGGTAGCACTGCTGAAATTTCTTTTATCGTTTCTATGTCTTTTCCTACAATGTTATTTTCAATATCTCTATCTTCAAAAAATATAACATCTCTGCTATAAGTTATCTTTTTACTTTTTGGATCAATTAACCTATATCCCTCGGTATTTTCTCCATATCCAATAAATATCAGTTTTTGTGATTTAGGATCCCATTTTCTTCTGAGTGCGTCTGGCACATGTGACATGACCTCACTTCCAAATACTCTTAGGTGTGATAAATCGGGCTTATTGTTATGCCATACCTCGTAAGGAGTCATATCTTTAATAGCTTCAGTGGGAGATCTGTTCATCAGATGAACCGCAGTGTTAACTGCTTCAGCCCAATATTCCTTTTGTAAATTAGCGTCTGACAACATACTACGGGCTTTTTCAATTATGGTCCTGTTGGCTCTCTCGCTTACACCATTTTGCTGTGGAGTATATCTAACAGTTGTCTGATGTCTAATGCCTGAGTTTTTCAGAAAGTTTTTAAAATTTCTATTAACGTATTCTGTCCCATTATCGGTTCTAAAAACTTTAATCTTACAATCTGTCCCATTTTCTATAAGACTTTTGAATTCTTCGAACGCTTCTACAACTTGGCTCTTTTCTGACAAAAAATATATAAAAACATATCTGGAGTAGTCATCTATTAGTGTGAAGAAGTACTTACTACCTCCAAGTGATGCTGTTTCCATCGGTCCTGCCAAGTCACTGTGGACGAGTGCCAAAAGTTGACTTGATTGTCTGCTGCTTGGCTTGAAGGGCAATCTACTATGTTTTCCTTCTATACAGGGAATACACGGTTCCGAAGTTGTCAAATTTTTGTCAAGTCCTGTTGACATGTGTACCAACAAATTCATGCTTTTTCGGTTGACATGTCCGAGCCTACGATGCCACAGATTGCTTGAGGTCTGTCCAACACAAGAATATACCTCATTTTTTATAGGTTCCGTATCTAATTGATAAATTCCATTCGTTTCAGATCCTGTTGCTACTGTTTTAATCATGGAATTAATAATTTTTGCACCAGTGTTGTCAAAAATTACCTTGTGTCCATTTCTCACAATTTTAGTTATAGACAGTAAGTTTACAGCTGCATCAGGAGCATACATAACCTCATTTGCTGGGATCAACTTTTGTTCATTTTCTACTACAACATTTATTGTTGCTGTTCCTTTCGACACAATATCCAGATCACTATTGTTTGCAATCTTGATTTTAGCTTCTGTATTAATAGCATTTTCATTCAACCAATCTCTGTTCATTGTTAAATGTGTTGAGGCACAAGAGTCTAAATACCAAGCGTTTTCATTCACTTTTTCAGTAGTTGAACAAGCTAAAAATGCGGTGTCACTTTTCTTTGTATTTTTGTTGTCTTCTTTTCAGTCTGTGCATAATAACTTTTCTTGCTTCTTCAATCCGTTTTGTAGTGTCCAATCTTACCACAGTTGTAACATTTCGGTCCCTTTTTCTGAAAACCTTTCGAATAACTAGCTTTTGTGTACATGGCTGTATTAGAACTTGCTGATTTTGGTTCAGCTTGTGCTTTAACATCTTGCAGTAACTTCACTTTGATAGAGTCACCACTTATCTTGGTCCCGCTACTTTTCAGACCCATAATCATTGGACGGTACTCATCTGGCAAACCAGCTAACAATAGTGTTCCTACCCACTCATCTTCTACTATGAATTTCATTTCGTTCAATTTATGTGCTGTAGAAATGATAGTATCACAGTACTCTTCTATTGAGCGGCAGTCTTCTAACTTCGTAGTTACCAGGGCTCTTAACAAACCAACTTTTCTTGTGAGACCTGAGTCCTTGGAAGCCTCCTCTAGATTTTGCCAAGCTTCTTTCGCTGTAGCTGCAGATTTCAGATGGGAATAGTTAACTTTGTCGACAGACAGTATTATTTTGGAAAGAGCTTTTTTTGTCTTTCTTTTCATCGGTTTCTGTACCTTCTACCACCTTTCAGAGATCAACTCCAATAGTGCTTTCATGGAAAATTTCCATTCACTGTAGTTGTCTCTACCAGTCAATTTGTCGATAGCTACAAATGATGAAGAGGTACCAGCCATTTTTGCGTGTTAGCACAAAAATTCCAATCAAACTTGTTTTGCTATATTACTTTTCCAATGCAGTTTCGCCGTAGCTCTGGGCCCATAACCTGTTGCGGTATTCTATTCACACAATGAAAGACTCAGAACTGCATTCAAACTATTTATTCTGACTAGAAAAATGGGAACGACAACATGACATATATACTGACTTTCTAACATTAACTTGACATAATGATCTCATACATTTTTGCAACCACCACTACCAACTTCACATGTGACGTCATCAGGAGTACTTAACAATAATACCAACAATTATGGATTGATCATTTCGAAGAATAGATCAGCAATTGAAAAAATAACTGAATGAAATGAAGTCTAGTTTCAGAATAACCACCACTGAAGTTGGATATTTTGTTGGTCTTGAAATTGTCCGTAGTAGAGGAGGAAGCATTTTCATTCATTAGTCCAGTTAAATGGTCAAAAAATCAGGACTTGAAGAAGCAAATCCATTGATGATTCCTGCCGAACCAAAAACTAATTTGTCAGCATGCAAGGATAATATTTTGCAAGAAGGGAAGGTTCCATATCGAGGAGCTGTTGGTACTCTAATGTTTGCAGCCATTGCTACACGTCCTGATACAATGTCTGCAGTAGGAGTTGCTAGTAGTTATTCATCATAACATACACAAGCGCATTGGAATCCAGTGAAGAGAATTCTGAGATATTTATCGACAACCTCAGATTATGGCATTGGATACGAAACTATAACTGAAACTCAATCGCTTATTGGTTATTCAGATTCTGATTAGGCAAATGATATTGATACAAAAAAAATCAACGAGGGGATATCTCTTCAAAATTTGCAACGGAGCTGTGAGCTGGGCAAGCAGAAGGCAACACAGTGTTAGTTTATCTACAACTGAAGCAGAGTATGTTGCTGCGTCTGAAGCCACTAAAGAAGCAAACTGAATACGACAGTTACTCCGTGATATTGGTGAAGGAACCAGTTCTCTTACTATATTATACATCGATAACCGAAGTGCTGTTCGTCTGATACGGAACCAGGAATTTCGCAGGCGTACAAAACATATCTATATACGATATCACTTTGTACGAGAAAAATATGAAATTGGAGAAATCCACCCAGAAAATGTTCCTTCCAGAGAAGAGATAGAAGACATATCCACCAAAGCAAGAGAGAAATTGAAAAAAATCGACATCTAATGGGAATGAGAAATCTCGGAGAGGGATGAAGTCTCATAATTTTAAATACAGGATATATTCAAATATCAAATTAGTGGGAGTGTTAAGATGTTATGATAGGAATTTGATATTAGGATAATATAGTTTGCCATGTTATGTTTTAGAAAAAAAAGTTATTGATTGTCAAGTTGAATTTGAAGTTGATATAAAAACTTCTGTATTTGAAAATGAAGTTTTTCTTCGAAGTTAATCATCAGTTCAAGTTATTGAGTATTTTCTACATAATCTAATTGATATACGGTAGAAAGTCAACAGTTGAAGGTGGAACCAGGTATACTTTATCTCTCAAATGTCACTAAATTAACCCTTTGTGGCCCAAATAAATTTTTTGTCGAAAAACATGCTTTTGCTGTCATAATTAGACTTGATATATTATATATTAATGACTTCTTCATTGAATTTTTTTTTCTCTCAGATTCAACGGAAACAGATGGTTCCACCAGGATACCACTGGGAAAATAATAAGAATTCAATGTGTTGATTTCATTTAATTTTGATTTGGAAAATACGTAATGCAGTACAAAACTATAACAAGTTATTTTTTATGAAATAATCCAAAACAGTTTTTTTTATCTGTGAGGCATAGGCCGACATTGCAAGAAGAGCAGTGCCATCTAGTTCTGTGAGGTTGCTTCTTTGAACTACAGTTTGCACATCTGGTCTTATTACCATGTATTGGCATGTGCGCGGCCTTACTAATGTGCCGTTCTAAGGCAACATATGGCTTATATTTATTGACCATGAGATCTAAACTCCTCCTGCCTCTCTGAGGGGTTGTGGGATCGGCTCCGATCAGCCCATTCGCAACAGCAAGCCTGAATTCTTTTAGTGATATTGTTTTTCCGTGTGTGATGCTTTTTTCTTGGAACATCAAGAAAGCATTGACAACAGTGAGGTCTATGAAGTGCCAAAAAAAATTTCTAGTTCAGAAAGATCAAGTCTACCTGAAAAAATAAAATAAACAATAAAATTAGCAGCGTACCAGTGGTCCCATATGGAACCACCATAAAACCATGTGAAATCGCATGTGAAAAATCGAAATTCAGCAAACAGATCTCAGTATACGTTTAGGTATACAGTAACAATTAATTGAAATCATATACATACCTGCCATATCACCAAATTGAATCAAGGTACACAAATCAAATGACTCCGTGAACAAACACTGAACACATGGGCATTCAGTCCGTTGAACATTCGGCTTGAACCGGTAACTCACGACCGACACCGCACTCAGCGTAAATTCGGATCCCCACTACACAACATGCCAATAGGTGATCCCAGTTGAAGCTCACTTGTCCGCGAGAAATTAAACATTTGATAGGTGGTCCCATCGTGTATCCACTGGTACACAAAGGGTCAACAAGGTCTGGTGATCTTGGAGGTTATTTTCCTAATAGAAGCAATATTTCAGGCCACTCTTTCCCAAATCTATTTCCCAGATAGTTCGTAATTGTGAGGTGGTGCTTCCTGCTGCTGGGAATACATGATCGGTATCTGCTGAAGGTAGATTATCGATAACATCTTCTATTTCATTCCTAAAAAAAACTAAATAGCGCTTCCCATTCAACAATCGGCTAGTTCCTCAAATTCCTAACCAAACATTGAAGTATTCAAATCCCAGTTGTCTAAATAAATGCTTATTGACCATTGCTCAATATCGGGTGGTTATTTGTGGAGCCTGATTCCTCCGACAACAATATGCTTCTTATAATAGTATTGTTCACATTTTTCAATGTTAACATTTTTTTTATGTATAAATCAGAAAAATATGTGGGAAACATGAAGAATCCAACCAAAACAAATGGACTGGCTCTACCTCAGAGTGGTGAACCTATGGTCACCTACGGAGCTGTCATCTGGTGGAGCACAGAAAAATGTACAACAAACTCCAGAGGCAAGCGTGTCTGATCAGAACAGAAACAATGTCCACCTCCTCGACAGAAACAATGGAAGTCTTCCTCAACATCCCTACTTTTGATAGTTGCTCAGAGAAAGATGCAAGGGAGAGTGTATATAGAAACATGTTGAGGTCTAAGAAGATAGGGAAGGAAGTTGTCGCAAGATCGAGAACGGGATAAAATCCGATCTGATTGTAGCAATACCATCAGACAACCTATACAACTTTGATATACCTTATGAGATTCTCCTCCTGGTAAGAGATGAATGGGAGAAAACGAGTACTCACAAAGGCCAATCAACAATTGTACACGTCGGTTAGAATCTAGATTAGTATGCAACTGCGTGGAAGCCCTTCAAAGCGTAGGCAGGGACAAGAATAACTCTACCATGGGTTCTTGGATATAAAGACTTCGAAGAAAATGAGAAATGAGAAAGCCAACTTCTGGCAAGAGAAGGCACTATGAAGGAGCTCATAGAACTCGAGCCCTTCTTTGGAATATCAAAGAGTATAACTGAAGAAGTGTTTTCAGACTGGACCGGGCGGAAAAAACGCGAGTACCTACTGGTATGAAATAGTGGGATAAGTCTACTCGAAAGCCCATACCCCATCGAAAAAAAGAATAGCAGTCCTGTAAGACCTGAACAGGAAAAACATGAGGATCATAACACGACTACTCTGACTGCGAAATCATCTACAAAAAATCGGAATTACGTATAGCGCAGAGACTGCTCCACATAGCCTCCTGCAACGGTTGACGATCGCCATCCACCATGATGTTTAAGTCTTAAAATATAAGCCCCTGAGTCAACATAAAGCGACGCAGAGGACTTCCTTAAACTATGGCCAATATATTTTGCAGTAATAGGTAATCCAAGAAATGTTGCAGTTAGACTCGGAATTTTTGCGAAAGTATTTATTTCGACTACTTGAACTATACATTTTCCATTCCTACACTGAAGAAAAAATCTAGGGTTTTCTGCTATCTTAGGACGCAGTGACATGTACTCACGGCAAATTTCAGCTGGATTGAATTTGTGTTCATTGATATTTGGAACTACAAATGTTATTTGTATTTTAGTTTTTGACTCAGAAATTTTAACTATTATATAAGAATCAATTGTCATTTGAGAAAGTTCGTCCCGGCGACAGGCGCCTGACAATCACATAATCATAACTACCTACATCAATAAAAAAATTCATCCGCAGTATCAAGCAAAAATTCAGTTACCTCTTCTCTCGTGAAAACGTTTGCCTTTTTCGGCTTATAGCCGTTACTTTTTCACAAGAAATACCTTCACTTTGTGATAATCACCGATATGTATGTTCTTGTTAACAGAAATTCAAATTTGATCTTAGATTGGCGCTTAATTGTATGGGGTGCGAAAATTTTCAGATCAAACATTCGGCAACCGTTGGATAGGTCGGGGAAGGCCTCAACCAGGGCCCCAACCAGGGCCCCAACCAGGGCCCCCTAGGTCACCAGACCTAAAGAGTGTGGATTTTTTCCTTTTGGGACATCTATAATCCTCAATTCACCAGACACCTATCCAAAATGAAAAAGAATTGAGTAATAGAATAATTGAATCTTGTAGGACGATTCAAAATACTCCAGGAATTTTTCAAAGAGTGCGCGAATCAATGAGAAGAAGACTGGATGCGTGCAATACAGGCAGGAGGTGGACATTTCGAACGTTTATTGTGATTTTGATTCAGATTCATACCTAGTGGTCCGTTGTTTATTGTTGTTTAAAAATTAGCGTTCGAAATGTTGAAATAAAAAAAAAGTTTTTAAAATTGTTTAAATGCATCGATTAATTCTAATCAAAATATCTCGAAAACGATCTCGAAAACGAAAACCTTTTTCACGTAAAAATAATAGAGGAATCGATTTTTCTTTTAGAAAATGTGATACATACATGCACGACAAAGTTGTGACTCCCCAAAAGAGACAAAGAACTGTAGGCGGCGCCCCCTTCAATTGAGGGCCAAACTAAGATCAAATTTGAATTTCTCATATTAAAAAATCCCCAAATACCAATTTTCGTCCGAATATCGACATTATTTTAATACAAAAATGCAAGAAACTAAATTGAAATAAAATTGCGAATCTCTTCTAACGGTTATAGATTTGAAATGATTGGAACTAAATAAATACCCACATGAAAATATTCAGATTAATTCCAACATCAAAAACAAAACTCTTCAATTATCAACTGGGTTTTTCAACTCCCTAGCTTCAACTCATCCCATTTCCCCAACTAGCTCTGGGCACGGCAAAAGCTTCACTTTGAAACCCCGATCGAACCATCAGTCCTCTCTTTCATAAACTTTCAGATTCTATGATAAGAACAAGGACTGGTAATTTGAAAAAATAATAATAGTACTTGAAGAAGAATAATAACTCTTTCATTCAACGGGGTCGGCTCTCCTTAGATGTGTCATGAAAGAAAGCTTGTTAAATTTTCGCTTTATTATCGTCAGGTCAGCAAGAAACTGATGTCGACGGGGAGCTGGAGTTTGGTATTGGAGCGTTTGAACGTTTTTTTAGGATATAATGAGCAATCTTCTTCTTATTTTCAAGCGAATTATCGATGTATAATTCTGCCACAGACGTAAATTTCCACCCACGGTGCCTTTCAATGTTGATGATGTTGGCCCCAGAGTCGGCCAACATTGTGGCTGATGACCGCCAGAAACAATGACCGGTGTAATTCTCAGGATTTGGGAGGCCCAAGTAAATAGCAATGATGACATTTTGGCAAAAGTATTAATTCCCACACATTGTTTAGTGCATTGTCCTGATTTGAAGACGAGAAAAAACCGCCGATGATGAATGTTAGCAGGACGCAGACTGGCATACTTTTTGTATAATTCTAGCAAGCTTGTTCTTTCATTTTCGGGGTCGCAAATCACAAATTTTCTCAGAATGTTGGATTTTGTGTTCGGGATAGTAATGAAGACTGGCTAGACGCTGTGGGGTCACACAATCAAAAAATTGTATAGTTAACCTACTGATGATGATAACTTAGTTATCGAAATGCGCATATAGGTGTGAAGTGAATGAGTGGTGAATGGGTTACTTCCGCAATTTTTCGAACGGGATAGTAATAACATTTTCCTTGTCTTCAATATCGTGTATCGTCATATCCATCAATTATGCGCGACGGCATGCACCAGCGATTCCAAAAATGGTAGCCATCTTCATCAAGAGAAAATCGTTGTCCGGAGCATCAGATGGGCCATCGTGTATGAATATGGATGAACTTGTCATACATACAGTGACGTGACATGGGGGCAAAATATGGATATTCGTTTCAATACTCAGAACTGTATTTTGAAATTTACGAAAAGACGTCATTTCGTAATAGAATACGTTTAGCGAAAACGTGATTTCCGTCGCAAGTGAGAGAAATTCTCATAACGTTAACTTTCGTTTCTAGTGACGATAGTTAAATTTATATTTCCACTCATTTCCCGCCCTCGTACATAGGTTTTGATGACTTTGAATCATTAATAAATGAAGACAGGAATCATTTCTATAATTAGAATGCATTTTTTTTCACTTTCGTTTGATTGGAAAGCAGAATAGAATCGTAAAAATACCGTGAGATTTAAAAACAATTTATATCTAGTTGCCTGGTTTCATTAGTTTGACGTTCCTCGTTAATTGTTTAGACTTGTCAGTTTGCACTGAAAGCATTATTAGTTTTTTAAGTCAACATGATTTCTGATTCGGAAGTGATTCATAGATTGGACAGTTGATAATCACTTAAATTCGTTTTCGGAAACGGTGCTGCTTGCGTATCTTGGATGGTTGTCAAAAAAATTCAAGTCATCGACGCTATGGTCTATATATTCGATGTTGAAAACCACTTTATCGATTGAAAATAATAACGATATCAGTAAATATCCCAAGTAACGTTCTTTTTTTTAACGAAAATCTGATGGTTCTAAAACTCAAGTCTACAAAAAAAAAACCGATGAGATACACACTTTTTCAAAGAATGCACCCGACTCCAAATACTTAATGACTAAGGTAAGTTAATGACTTTATTATTGCGACAAATTCTTAATTATATTAATATTAACGATTGTAGGTAGCCTTAGTTTTTGGAATCTCGGGGGGCTTGTCGTTGCCATGAATTAAAAAATTTGAGAGTAAATGATGTATACAATACGTAATACAAAAACAAAAGTACCGCGTTCCTTCCACATTTCTGGGTTCTTTTGCGATATTTCTGAAATATTTATGGACCTGCGTCCACTAGATATGGACAAAATAAATTCTAGATTCTTTATTAACTACCAGAACGGAAAGTGTACTAGACAGGTTGTGATAATAAATAAATTCAGTAAATTTCCTATGCAAAAAGCTCAATATTTAAACTTGCCTGATCCCCAAAAATATACTGGGCATTATTTGCGTAGAACTTCCGCAACGCTATCAGTGGTTGCAGGAGGTGATTTACTTCAATTGAAAAAGCATGGAAATCTAGTAACGTTGCGGAGGGATATGTTGATCAATCAGTTAGTTAGTTTGATTGTAATACTCCTATGATTTTGAATAATTGCTCGAATGTAACAATTAACCAATATTTAAATCATAATAATCATAATGTTTGAAGAAATTCGGTTATTTTTAATTCAAAATAAAATATTTGTTCATCGTTCTTTTTTAGCATATTATTATGATATAAACAGGGTTGCAGAAGAAGTATAGTGTTTCACCCGTCGAAAACATTTTTTGAAGCTGGCTTCAAAAAATGTTACTTTCGTCACTCGTAAAACAATATACTATTCGCGCACTGGTGCAGAAAAGTACTTTACCGCACTAGAACGGAAACGTGATTCTTTCCACACGACAAATTATCAAAAATAATGCACTTTTCCACATAATCGTAGGAAAACATATGAGCGTGCTAATCTTGATCAGGAGAATATGGATCGATCTGCTTTGGAGGGCATATTCCTGACAATATAGTTTCGAAATATTGAGAAATAACCTAACTCCTGTGATTTTTTTTCATGGAATATCACTTGAGCCAGAGTTCCAAAGTATTGAGAAATTCATCAGTCCATTATGGTTTGCAGGCAATAGTTGTCTGCATGACTCTATCCTGACGAGGAATATAAACCCCAAAACCGAAATATAGGTGATCACCCTGAATTGTATTGGTTAATATACATTTGCTCCGCAATATAAGCATCTGCCAAGTAAACAGGACATCTTCCAGTATATTTATAAAACTAACTGAACTGATAACTATTAATAATCGATGTCCACGAAGTAGATAATAAACCCTGTGCTACGTCTCTTTTTTACCGAACTCAAATGTGCCCCCCTGAATTCAACATTGTTATTTTCTAAGAGAAATCGCTCTTTGGGGAAATGTTTTCGTCATATTGCTGTACATTCTTTGCAATTTCGTATCCATCTGATATTCTACCACCTACATCCTACAGCCGAATTGACTTACTCGGAATTGTGCGATGTAGTCGCTAGGGAGGAGATCGTAATGTGGAAAGAGATATAAAAAGGAAATCTCTTTCAGGTTGCATTACTGAAAACCATTTTCATTGCCGATCTAACTCTGCACCAATCTTTTTCCACATTCGGATGGGTTGAATATTACCTCAGGGATTCAGTGGCGCGATATCTTTTCGATCAATCTGTCAATTTCCCTAATGAAAAGGAGACGCACCTGAAATCCGATGATATATACTGCGAGAGAATAAACACGATTTTCTTTGAAATATTACGAAGGCTTTTCAAAGGAATTTCAGTAATAAAAATATTATTCCCATAATGAATAATTGTTTTTTGAAATATTTCTCTCTTGCTTCAATACACTTTCCCATTCTTTGTAGTCACCTTTTGAGACAGGCGGAAAACTCTTTTATTGGCATGTCGCCATGACTGGAACTCAGCCACCGCCGTATTGGCATTGAGAAATCTCCTACTAGGAATAATTGTTTTCAACCAGCGGCAACGAAAATAAAGCATCAGGGTGAAGGGGGGTGGAACTACATGGTGGATGGGTAAAAAGTTGAACTTCGACTTCGTGTGACAAATGCGGTTGTGGCAAATTATAGTGTGATGAAATTCTGCGACAGATTTTCGAATTTTTTATCTGAGGAAGACCAACTTCTGTATGCTAATCAGAATATATAGTTCAACGCTTTTTGAGGGGAATTTCACCACGAACTCCTTTGATTGACTTTTATTCGTTTTCAAACACCCGAAGGGTTGATCTGGAAAGTATAACTAAAATCATTCTGTATATTTCATAAAAATATAAAAAGGCATATAAACTACTGATACCAACCATGACCCTCTTCCAATATATCCTTGTTGGTACTGACTAATAGGGGGAAAGTAATTGACATTTTTTTTTAGTATAATCAAAACATCCAGTGGTCATCTAAAGAAACCCAGAAGGGTACTGTTTTAGTTTTTACTGACAATATCCAACTCTCACGGGATTATCTTGATTCATTCGATGATATCATCATCTTTCGGTAATTTCGTCTTCCATACCTTACGGTAGGTGAAGAATCGATACAGGCATCCCCGTTGCTTACTAGGCACTTATCACAAACCTTCACACCGAATGAGGCAATTCATTGTTTTCGGAAACATAAACATAATCAACAATTATATATGTAGATATATATATATATATATAAATATACATATTTCTATAGATATATTCCTGGAATTTTTTTAGATATTTCATCCGCTTGTAGAGAGATAATGAAATCTACGCTATTTTGAACATTTCGCCTTTGGGGGCATCTTCAGTAGAAATCATTACTGAAAACACTACATCTGAGAGAAAATTCCTGATTCAGATCATCTGTATGTTTGGAGTTAGGATAGATGCGAAAAAATAATGAAAAACTTTCATAACTATTAGGGAGGTGATTGGTCTTTCCATATGTCTATCTGTAAGGCCATAATGGCCTCAAATTGGGGTTGGTAGCTCAAGATAACTTATATGATAACCAGATTATGAACTCGGAATTCAACAATTTATATACAATATTTATAATCTCATTATATACAACGATAACTATATACTTACAGCTAGAACTACCTATACATCGCTGCCCAAAATGGCAGCTCTGTAGTAAAAACTACTTCGCTGGCCCTTACTGCAAATATGGACAGACTTTTGAATATCGAACTAACAACCTCTATCTTGTGGCATCACTCACTATATATCATATCTAACCGTTGAACCTGATCCATTCTAAAACAACGCAAGGTTGAATAATGTTCGAACGAATCAAATACGATAAACAACGAAGTGTGCATATCTTTGAAACGGTGTTCACATGAAACATGTTGATATGCCTCCATTATGTGGAACAGAAATTCCAAAAAATAAGGAATTAAAACTAATTTTAATATAAATTGACCTCTACATATCACTTAGAATTATAACATGAAATAAATGAAACTGAAGAAGTTCCAGGCCCAGAACGAAACGTCTTTACCAATATAAATTGTCGAATCCAATAACCCAAGGCACTCTACGGAAAATAAATATATATATTGAAAGTTCTTTTATCTTTGTTGTTCTCATAGGTTAGGATTTTTATGTCATTGAAATTAGGGTTGTGGTTCTCAGTAATGATATGTTTGTTAGAGCGATACTGGATTGTTGTCCATTGACTCTATTCAATTTTAACTTTGTCACAATCATTATATGGGATACTATATGCTAGATTGGATTTTTCAATTATGGGGTCTTGGCTTTTTAGTGGGGTGTACAATATTTTTAAACTATTATAGGATTTGAAACTTGTTGAAATGTTATGTTTATCAAGAATGTTTTCAATGTTTTCAGATAGTCCTGGTGTATAGGGTAGTGTGGTGTAAGTCTTTGGCGGTCAGTTTTTCGTTTTGGTAAGCTTTTGTTATAACATTCATGAGAGCGTTATTTGATTATTTTGTTTATTATATTGATGGGATACCTATGCTGGTTATTTACTTTTTTGTGGGTGGTTAGAGTTAAAGTTTAAATATCTTGGTTTTGGAAAAAGTTGACTATTTGTTTTTTTCAGATGGTAAACTGTAATTCGGTATAAAACGCATTGAATGCTCTTTGGAGTTCATCGATCTTATCTAGAGGTATTGGTGTAATACAGTCATCAACATAACGTTTATAGAAAGGTAAGCCGAAATACAAATTATTAATGACCTTTTCCTCTAAATGTTCCATCACTAGTTGTGCAACAGTGCTCGAAATTGGGGAACCTATTGCGCATCCATTAGTTTGTCGATAATTTTTTTTATTGCTCTATTCAACGTCGGCCTGTTTCTGCGACCAGGGCTTAACACCGACACCGTTGAGCACACGCCCCCCAACCGGAATTTTTACCGAATCCTCTGTTGTTTTGGAGGTAGGGTTCTTCAACTGGCTCAAAATCTATGAACTCGGGACCGCCATATCAACGTCCCCTCCGAAGGACGGCATATCTATCGTCTTATCCCGTGCTCATTGATAAGACGCCTGCAGCTGTGAATATGATACTACGCTACAGTTGTTAGGGCATTTAAACGCGCACCTTCCTTGTCAGGTGGTCACTCAAGTGAAACGCGCTCGATATTGCTTGGCTCATATATCGATAAGGCTCTCGTCAAAATGACTAGCCACCGGCGCCTTCGATATAATTCATCTTTATTTTGAAAATAGTTAGTTGATCATGTTTGTTCTATTGCTGTTTTGAATTCTTTCTTCTAGAGTGGAGTGTGTTCTTCTGAAGAATGCCATTTTTGGTTTCTAACATTTTCGACTAGGTCGTTAGGGATGTTTGTATACAGTTATTTGACATCTGGAATGATAAAAGTATCAATGAATTCTTTGAAGGTAAACGAGTCTCTTATGTAGTAGTCGGATTGGCATATTATTCAAGATATATTATTACCAAGACATGTAGATAATCACACATCGACATCCGATTGAGCTGAAATTTGGCGGGTATTCATAATTCCGGGAAAAATGCATTATGAAATTTTTGTTAAAGAAAAAAACAAAATGGCGACTCCAAGATGGCGGACCAGTTTTGTGATTAAGGTACGATTCGATTCAAAATTGGTATTTGGAGGTTTTCGGGGACGGAGATTGTGAATTTTTTGTCAAAATGTATAAATTCGAAATGGCGGCTCCAAAATGGTGGAGGAGGTTTGTGATTACGGTCCGATTCTATTCAAAATTTGTATGTGGGGGTTTTCGGAGTCAGAAATGATGAATTTTCTGTCAGAATTTACGAAATTGAAGTGGCGGCTCATGAAGTTTTTGTTATAGAAAAAAACAAAATGGCGCTCCAAGTTGGCGGGCGAAATTTAGGTTTATGGTCCGATTCGATTCACAATTGGTATGTGGGGGTTTTCAGGGCCGAAAAATATGAATTTTTCTTCAAAATTCATAAAATCAAGATGGCGGCTCCAAGATGGCCGATGATATCTGTGTTTATGCTTATGCTTTATCAAAATTCCCAAATTCAAGATGACGGACGAGTTTTGTAATCACGACCCGATTCGCTTCAAATTTGGTATGTCGGCGTTTTTGGGGTCGGAGATTATGAATTTAGTCGAAGATTATTGATTTCTAGTCAAAATTCATAAATTGAAGATGGCGAATGAGTTAATCTTTTGAGGGTCTCCTCATTGAAGGACTATATAGCTCAGTCGTGTTACTATTGTTAGGTTCACTACTCCAGGCTGTAAATGATGCTGAATGGTCAGTTATATCAAGCTCACTTGTTGCAGTATACAGGATGTTATGTAATAAGTGTCCGATATTTCACAGGACGATTCCTCAGTTATTTATAAGGTGAAAAGTTCATATAAGCATGGGTCCGCAAGGCCTTCATTTTTGATATACAGGGTGTTGGAAATTAATTTTTATTTTGGTTTTTCGTAAATCATTTTTAAAATAGTATCGATATTTGGACGAAAATTGGTATTTGGGGATTTTTCAATGTGAGAAATTCTGAATTGATCTTAGTTTGGCCCTTAATTGTAGGGGGCGCCGGAAAAAAGCCTCATAATAACGATGCTCTAACAAAAATGCATAGATTAAGGCATACTCAAGAACTAAAAAGCACCAAATAAAATTATTTTCGATTTTATTTTCGAAATTGTTGATGGCTTTTACAGCATTAGTTCTAATTTCATAACTTTCATTTATTGGTGTGTTTTTCAAACTAGTTTCTATACTTGCAATGTATTCTGTTACTGGGATTTCGTTTACTTGGGTAATGGGTGCAGAAATTTTTCATCCAAACGCTAATATTGTTTTCGATATCTTTGAGAATGTTCAACTAGTGATGGAACATTCAGAAGAAACGATCATTTATAATTTGAATTTCTACTTATCTTTCAATAATTGTTAGATCGATGAACTTCAAAGAGCATTCATTGCGTTTCATACCGAATTACAGTTTACCCTCGAAAAAGAATCAAGTAGTCAACTCAGTTTTCTAGATCTAACACTATTCAACGAACACAACAAAACAACAACAATGGTATACAAAATCGACCTAATCTGGAAGATATTTAAACTTTAACTCTAACCAGCCCATGTCCCACAAAAAAAAGTGTAATAACAAGCATAACAGATAGAGCAATTATCCAAAGTAGCCCATCACTTGGAGATAAAGCCTTGGATTGAGTTAGAAAAACTCTCACCAACAACAACTACCATAGAATTAAACAAAATCATCAAGGAACACACTCGTGAATTCTATAACAAAAGCAAACCAAACCAAAAAACTGACAACCCAAAGACATATAGCACAATACCCTTTATACCTGAAAACATTATAAACATTCTCAATTGAGATAACACTTCAACAAGTTTCAAATCTTATAAAAGTTTGGAAAAATTGTACACCCCACTAAAAAGCCAAGACCCCAGAATGAAAAAATCCAATCTAGTATATAGTATTCCATGTACTGATTGTAACAAAGTTTACATCGGAATTACCTCACAACTGTTATGTGACCTCACAACTGAAATGGACACAATACGCAAAACAATCCAGAACCGCTCTTAACAAACATATAATTACTGAGAACCACAACCCTAATTTCAGTGACATAAAAATCCTAACCTATGAGAACAACAAGGATAAAATAAGAATTATATATGAATATATATATATATATATATATATATATATATATAAATTTACCACACTCTATTTAAAAATGAAAAAATTCAATTTGCAATAGCAAACATAAATATTCATTCACCCATTTCTCCTCCACTCATATATTATACACCATCCAAGCAGGAATGAAACAGGTTGGCCACTAGCATCAATAATAAAGACAAAATAACCAGAAATACATTTTCCCTATTCTATAACACGTAGCTAGTCGCCATTTATAAGACAAACACAACACAGCGAAGCACACAACAAAAGAACACAAATAAAAATAATGTCCAACATAAATTTAAACATCACCCCAAAACCCAACAATTGGTTGTATTAGAACACTAATATGGTAAAACCAAGGTACGTTACCTGATAGTATTTCATTATTTTTCCGCGCCTAACCTAGCTTCAAACATACAGATGTATCTAAATTAAGATTTTTTTTCTCAGATGTAATTATTTTTTAATAATAAATTCTACTGAAGATACCCCCAAACGACGGTGAAACGTTTGAAATAGCCTAAATTTTGTTGTCTGTCTACAAGCGAGTCAAAATACCCAAGAAAATTCTAGAAATATTACAATTATCAAGATTCAAGAACCCACTTAACCCAATATCTTTATATATATATAATTCTACTGTACGTGTGTTGCACTGAACTCCTAAACGGCTGGACCGATTTGAATGATTTTTTTTGTATGCGTTTGCGTAGTGCCCTGGATGGTTTAGATTCACAAATCAGCCCGACAGATGGCGCTGCAGTCGGTATCTAGGTTATTTATCTATAAACGGCTGGACCGATTTGAATGAATTTTTTTGTATGCGTTTGGGTGGCGCCCTGGATGGTTAGGATTCACAAATCATCCCCCTGAATGTTAAGGGTGGTCCACCCCTTAATTTTTTTTTATTTTTTACAAAAGAAATTTGTATGATTCATTCAAAAATACATACAACCCTAAATTTTCACCCTTCTACGATCAACCCCAATTTTTTTGGTGAGATTTTTATTTTGTCATGAAAAAATTCATATTACTCTTAATTTTCACCCTTCTACGATCAACCCCTATTTTTTTTTTTACAAAAAAAACGGGATAGCAGGAAAACGGGATAACGGGATAACGGGATAACGGGAATAACGGAAAAAAACAAGAAAACGGGATAACGGGATGACAGGTAAGGAAATAAGGGGGAAAACGGGATAAATAAAAAAAGGGATAGCAGGAAAACGGGATAACGGGATAACGGGGAAACGGGATAACGGAAAAAGGGCGGGATAACGGGATGACAGGATAAGGGGATAAGGAAAAAACGGGATGAGGAAGAAATGGGATGACTAAACGGGTTAACTGGATAATTGGATAACTGGATAACGGGATAACGAAAATACGGAAAAACGGGAAAACGGGATAACAGGATGACAGGATAAGAGAATAACGGGAGAACGGAATAATGGGATAAATAAAAAACGGGATAACAGGGAAACGGGATAACGGGAATAACGGGATAACGAAAAAACAGGAAAACGAGATAACGGGATGACAGGATAAGGGGATAAGGGGAAAACGGGATAACGGGATGAATAAAAAATGGGATAACAGGAAAATGGGATAACGGAATAACATGAATAACGGGATAACGAAAAAACGCGATAACGGGATTACAGGATGAGGGGATAATGGGATAACGGGATAAAGAAAAAAGGGGAAACAGGAAAATGGGATAAAGGGATAACGGGAAAACGAGATAACGGGCAACAGGAAGCGGAAGGAGTCAAAAGCATAATCTAGATGAAACAACATAAAGGAAAACATAGAAAAAAAAAATTCTACGCGGACGAGAGTTTTCGGGAAAAACATTTTAGGGAACATAGAAATTTGGACAGGACAACGTCTGTCGGGTCCGCTATATATATATATAGTCTGAGAAATTCTTTGGGACAGCAGCAAACGTAAATGTACTCTTATAACATAATATTTCCGATATTTCGACAATGAATATTGTCATCATCAGGGAGCTACAAAGGTGAAAATACTATAGTATGTTGATAAATATAAAAATAACCTTACTTACAATGTTGGTGAGAATGGTCGTTTTTCGGTGAAATACAAAAAGATGTAAAAGACAGCATTAAAACATGTAAAAACATGGAGCAACAATTGGATTTATATGGAATAATATTTGTAAAAAAACATTACTGGTAAATTTACTGAAAGCCGAAAACAATTGTGGTGAACATTCTTTGGTTATGAATGTGAAAAGTGTGGGAAAATCAAAACATAGAGGTTGGAATTCAACATAACCTAAAATGTCAACGTCAAAATTGTACAATTTTTAAGAAGAAGAAGAGACATTTGGTCTAAGCTGTCCAAATGAAAATGGAAACATCAATTGCAATTACTACTGAAGATGAGATTTTCTAATGGTAAAATTGGATAAATACATTTTATTATGTTATTATTTGTAAAATATTTCATGTTGGTTTGTATTAAATAGAAAAGGAAGATGAATTATTCTATTTAATACAAACCAACATGAAAGATTTTACAAATAATAACATAATAAAATTAATTTATACAATTTTACCATTAGAAAATCTCATCTTCAGTAGTAATTGCGATTGATGTTTCCACTCTCATTTGGACAGCTTAGACCAAATGTCTCTTCTTCTTCTTAAAAATTGTATAATTTTGACGTTGACATTTTAGGTTATGTTAAATTCCAACCTCTATGTTTTGATTTTCCCACACTTTTCACATTCATAACCAAAGAATGTTCACCACAATTGTTTTCGGCTTTCAGTAAATTCACCAGTAATGTTTTTGTTACAAATATTATTCCATATAAATCTAATTGTTGCTCCATGTTTCTACATGTTTTAATGCTGTCTTTTACATTCTCACTAACATTGTAAGTAAGGTTATTTCTATATTCATCAACATACTATAGTATTTTCACCTTTGTAACAATATTCATTGTCGAAATATTGGAAATATAATGTTATAAGAGTACATTTGCGTTTGCTGCTGTCCCAAAGAATTTCTCAGACTTTTTCCTAACTAGTCAGCAAATACTACCTCTCCTCTTTCTATATATATATATATATATATATATGTATATATATATATATATATATATATATATATATATACACGAGAATAGTAGTCCATACTCAAAGTGGAAGATAAGTATTTTTGGGGATGCTGAACACAAATTCTTCTCCACAAAACGTATATATTCTTCAATAATTGGACATAAGATCCAAAATAAGTTTCGAACATATATACGTTCATCTTAAGTTGGGCAATACATAGATAGAAGAAAAATGGGATGGACTTCCGTAAAATGTACAAAAATGAATCTACGAACTAATATGGTACATTCCAAAGATGTTCCATATTATATCCCTGTAATAAACCTAACGAATAAGTTTTGTTAAAAATCCATGGATCCATTGAGATGACCGTTGGAAACATGGGCCTATTACAATTTACAAATGGCGTGACATCATTTACCTGCTGTAATTTTTCGATTGTATGTCAAATTGATATTTTGCATTTTGCAATCAATCAGAAAATATTATGCCGGACTATGGAGAGTTTTCAAATTTGACTAATCATTCGATTTTCAACGTCCTATTCTAAAGCTTATCTCTATTCCTTCTGAAAAATTATTCCGCCCATTGATTCGTACGATTCGTCTCTAGATATTTCACAGAGAAAAATTGTTTTTTCTTCCACCTTCGAATTCCTTTCCAGACTTTCAACGACCATTGATGTTGATGATCTAATCGTCATCTAGGCCGTGGCATTTTCATGGAATAGGAATGAAAATTGTGCCAATTCACCATTATTATTATTCACCATGGAAGGAAAATAGGATAATGTTGTTGTTCCAGTCCTGTCCCTTTAAAAAATTATGTTATACACGTTGAAAATCTCTTTTCGTTTTATGCAATTGAATGTGATAAAATTGAAAAAGATGGTTTGTTAAAATAAGTTGAGTATATCTCCCGCTAATGTCAAATTCATTACTGATGTTTTCTGACTCATATCAAATGTTTACTAACTGCTAATTCGTTTTTTCTTCATTGGCAACAGGCACGATCAGTTGTTTTCTTTTATAAATTACATCTCCCGTTTCAATATATCTGGTAAGTTTTCGTCTGAAACTTGTTTTTTCTGGATGTCTACAATCGGGATATCAGGAGCATGAATTGAAATAGCTAGAGGACAATTTCTCTCACTCTCACCTAGTACGAAAATCATGTCAACATCCTATTTATTCAAATTCATCTCGATTTCAACAAATTCACAGCATGTCAGAACCCATAATTTGAAAAATGCTTACCTTATGCAAATGTGATTTGCAATCATAGGTATGCCCGCGAATGATTTTTTGTTGAGAACAATATACGAAAAATTATGAAGAACTTAAAGAGGTAATTTGTCCAAGTATATATTTTCATATAAGTTGTTGATATTGGCCATCCGAAATTCGATTTTCATAAATATCTCAAAACGGCTAGGAATAACTAGTCATAATACATGATATGTTTTTATTTCAATTCTACGTCCCCTTATATGGGGTCTTCGTTGCGAAAAGGGCGAGAAAAATAACTGAAAGTCCCTGTATAATATGGTAAATCTTCGATATAGCATCCTCAAATCTTCTTGTGAAAATTTTCCGATCAAAATGTTGTCATGTCCAAGCCACAGCAGAGTGCTATTCTATTCTATAGAAGATTAAAGTTTTACTGAACTGAACGGTTATGTAAGTTTTTATAGCGAAGGAGACATAAAGAATACTTTCATCAAAAAATATTTTAATTGGCAATTGTAAATCGATACAAATTAAAGTGAACACAGATGAAAACGAATCGATATTGATAACTTCTATATATAGACCTCCCTCAACCAATACTGAAAACTTCATCTTCTATTTGAACCAGTATCTACAAGACACAAATAAAATATCTGTAGACAGTCATATTATTGTGGGTGACATGAATATCAATTTAAATGATGAAGATGTATTAGTATATGATTATCTGGATAATTATAGTACGCACAATTTTGTTTCGATTATCAGTGAGCACACCCGTATACAGGAACACTCAAAAATATCATATATTTTTAAAAACCGATGAGAAAAATCTTGAAGAAAACTGCGTTTCCTTTGTTGTGGACTGTAATATAACAGATCATAAGGCTGTTATTATTTGCCTAGACACCCTTTGCAATAAATCCAGTACACACCCTGTAAGTAAACAAAACTACATTGAATACATAGATTATACAAAACTGAAACTTGATCTTCACAACCATGATTGGAGCATATACTATCGTCTAGAAAGTGTACAAACACAAACCACACATATCGTTGAAATATTAAAAAAATATATATAAAACAACTCAAGACGAATTCGGCTAAACAAAAATGGGAAAAAACGTAAGGTATGGATAACAAAAGGTTTAGTAAAATCGATAAATCATAAAAACGAATTATATAGAGAATGCGAAAAAAATCCTGAAGACATAGAAAAAAAAATATTACCTTGAATATCGTGAATATACAGACAAGCTGATTAAAAAAGCAAAATATAACTATTATAGAGATAAAATAAATAAAAATAAAAATATTTCGAAAAACTTATGGAAAGTCATATCGGAGATTGAGGGGACAAAATCTAGAGATGACAACACAAAAAAAATTATAACGATAATGGCCATATAACTAAGGATGAAAAAGAAATTGCTAATGCCTTCAATGATTTTTTTACAGGAGTGGGAGAAAGCTATGCAAATGAAATAACAAAACCTACCACACCGCGCCCAGCAAGGAACATTTTACCCTTTTTTTACCTGAAGCCTGTAAATGAAAAAGAAATATACGAAATAATCCAACAACTAAAAACAAAAAAATGGCCAAAAAACCAAAACAAATAATTATATACCCATATCTGTGATTACAGTAATAGCAAAAATATTTGAAAAATGTCTGAAAAAAAGACTAAGTAATTATCTAAGCAAATTTGATGTCATAGCTGACTGCCAGTTTGGATTCAGAGAGGGTTTATCGACGAATGATGCAATTTCAGCATTGACGGGCGATATGTACAATTTAGTTGATCAAAGGACTCCTGCGATATGTATCTTTCTGGATCTAGCCAAGGCCTTCGACACAGTGAATCATTCGCAGTTACTGGAGGCCTTGGAAGATCTTGGGGTTCATGGTGTTCCACTCACACTTTTTTCTTATTACCTAAAAGATAGAAAACAAAAAGTAAAAATCAAGGATACCGTAAGTAATGAGAGAGCAATGAATTGTGGCGTACCTCAGGGTACTGTGTTGGGTCCATTGCAATTCACTATATATATTAATGACCATGAAAACATCCGGAAAAGTGATTAGTTTCGCTGATGACACTGCTATTTTATATTCTTCACATTCTTGGATCGATCTAAAAAAAAATTGAAAATGAATTTCTACATACAATGAATTGGTTCCGACATAAATTACTCACCATAAACTTAAAAAAAAACATTTTATCTGCCACTCTGCAGCTACAAGAACGGTTTACCAAATTATGATGAGCTAACTTTCAGAGAACAGAATTACATTACCAAAATACTAAATGTCAATCAAACAAAATACTTGGGAATTATAATAGACTCACATCTAAGATGGAACCATCAAATCTCAAACGTTACCAGAACGTTGAGGTGTCTGTTACCGAAATTCAAATACCTGAAAAAAATTCTTGACATTGCACAGCTGAAAACAGTGTACTATTCTTTGGTGGAGTCTCGCTTGCAGTATGCCGTATTGAGTTGGGGAGGGGTTACAAATATTCATCTGAAGCAACTACACATACTACAAAAAAAAAACTTAAAATAATGTATAACAAAAAAAATACCTACCCATCAAACTTGTTGTTTACTACAGCGAGTGTACTGGATTTAAGGCAATTATATACGTATAATATAATTATTAATATGTATAAAAATAAATCATTGATACAAAAAGTAAACAACGTTCATTCTACACGAACGATGCAAAAAAAATTAGTTCAGATACCATTGTGTAATGAGTCGATAGGACAGCGTTGCTTCCTATTTCTGTCTAGGAAAGTATACAATCTCCTCCCTGACATGCACAAAACATACATAGAAACAATAAATTCCATTGGATTAATCAAAAAAATATTTAAAAATTATATTCTATCAATAGAAAGAGATTCACTTGATATTCTTTTTGACTGAATGTTATGAGTATACAATTATTCAAAGAAATGCCCTATCATATCTATACCTATGTAAGATACGATCAGAAAACCCATACTCAACCTTATCGGTCCAAATGGGTACCCTTCAGATCGTATGTTTAGATATCATTATTATTATTAGTATAGCATAGTCACACACAAGGGGTATAACAGCTCAAACTGTTATAAACTTCAGTGACTTACTTATATTTATCCGCTAAGTATTTATTATTAAAAATTTTTTTATTATGCGAATAAATATTTATGATTATTATTATTATTATTCATTAATTGCTACTTTCATAGTAATGTTTTCCGAAAGAGTTCTCTTACCTCCACAGTTTTGATTAGAAGAGTTTTTCTCTAAAATGAACCTTCACAAAAACAGAATATCCGTGTCGAATTTTGATTATGTTTTTCAGTCAATGCATAATTTTTTGTTGGTCCTGTATGTAATATAAAGTTTTTCTGTTCGCTATTGTTTTGAAATCTAATTAAATGAAGTTGACATGTAACAAAAACCAAGCATTTTATGCCAGGTTGATTGATAATAAGCACAAAGTCACATCGTTATCCAATTAAATGCTTAAATCTACCTTTCGTGTTGGCACTCTATATCATTTATCAAATATGGTATCGATCCATTCTGACATACAGGATGAAAGGGAATTTATATTTGTATAAGCATGTAATATATGAATATTGTACCGTTGGATGTTCGTATTGCTGTTAATTAATGACCCATGCAATCATGTAAGCTGGATGCGGGGGTAATTATACCATGATATACGAGCTAGAATTGTCGAGTGCGATTCTATGCAAATTCCATTTGAGTTTATATAACGTTTCCCAGTTACTAACTATCGCTAGAGAATGCAATTACAACAAAGTTAAACGAAGTTACTTGTGAATGATATAAGTTTGGTTGTTACCAAATGACGCATGAAATTGACTAGTGCATCAAGTGTAACGAACAACATCGAACAACAAGCCAAAAAGTCAAATGATATCAGAAAGTTCACAATTTCAAGGACAGACCGAATATTGTTTCCAAATTGCTCAAAGTTTTATGGGAATCATTAACACAAAATTCGATAAATTATTTTTTCAAATTTGAAAATTTTAGTGTTATTGAAGAAAAATCATCATATAACTTGTTTATGGTAACACATGAAAAAAACAAATTCTGCTGAATCACGTCTGAACTTTCATGTCATCATAAGGTATTCGAATTTTCTGAAAATACTGTATACAGTGATTGATATTTCGAAGTGAAATGTAACATAAAAAAGCAGGCAATACTTTTCATTATGTCTGATCACATTTCCATTAAAAAAAACTATAATATATGAAGAATGTCCTTGAAGCTCAATTGAAGTAATGCCGAACTAAGTGTTCTTGGATATGAAATGGAAAACTATCGAGTATTTAAGAATTTGATTCAAACTAATAGACGTGTTGCAAACCTTTTTATTTTATTTTCGTTTGCACTCCGCTCGTTCTCGATATATATGAGCATTTTCTGAACCTCATTGTAATTCATGGTGAATGCATCGAGATGTTTGACGTAATGATATGTGTATTTACAGAAATATTTCGAATCTCCCTTGGCTGAATAGAGGTAGTATGAAAATAGTATCAGAATGGTTTGCTCGAAAATATGAACAGGATGTTCATAAAATCAGATGTGGAATCAATTGAGAATGTTTCCCCTTCAACAATAGTCTCAGATCTTCCATAACCAATGCCACCAAGAGAAAGAGATTCGAACGAGTCAACGAGACATCACCTGAATATGGCAATTGTGATTTCGCCAAAACGTCATGAAATCAGACCTTCACATATATATATATATATATATATATATATATATATATATATATATATATATATATATATATATATATATACAGAGTTACCCATTTGAAAGTGGGCCACCTCTCTAAAACTGTTATTTATTATTCAGAAGTTTTTTTTTCAGTAGATAGAGCATCAATAGTTCTAGTTGAATGCCATAAATTCGAAATAAAAATAAAAATTTTACGGCCCACTTCGAATTTTTCTCAAGGGCAAAAATCCAAAAAACATACTAGTGATTTTTTTTCAATGAAATTTGACGACGCCACTGGATTTGTGATGCTTTCAAATGGATGTGACCAAAATTTCACGATAAAATTATTTTTTTAAACAGAAATATGGCATAAGTAAAATTCATATCACTTAATCAAAATATTTCGAGTAGTCGTCATATAAATCACAATCTTGTTAAAAATATCGTATAAAATGCTATTTCAGGTCGTTAGCAGTCGAGTTTGTAAACAGCAGTTATTCAAAGAAATATAATTTGACGCCATTTTGAATAACTGATGTTCACAAACTCGACTGCCAACGACCTGAGAGATCATTTTAAACGATATTTTTTACAAGATTGTGATTTATACAGTGCTTCTCAAAAGTCCTCTCCCCCCCCTCTTATTTTTGGAACGATTATACATAAACAAATGAAATTTGGAAACTGAATATTGAAGGTTGTAAACTTCCCTACTAGTGATGATAGATGACGAAATCGTCAAAGATGACGTCACAAGGCCATTGTGACCAATAATTTTAAATGGAACTCCCTTCGGCAAGCGGCACCTCTTTCATGAGGTATCGAAAAAACCTATTCAATTATACTAATTTTGTTTGTGTTTATGGCAGTTTTAATGGCTCATTAGTAAACATTTAAATTTAAATTCCATTCAGTATGATATCAATTACAGATTTAAGAATCAGTATCTACTTGAAGAAATTGCTCGAAGTGACCTCCATTCACTTCCTGACAGTGAAATATCCTATTTTTAAACTCTTCTCGTACTTTTGCAAATGTGTCTGCAGAAACAGCCTCACATTCTGCAACAATACGTTGTTTCAAAACGTCAATATTGTCAGGTTCAGTGGCGTGAACCTTTGATTTAAGGTACCCCCACAGAAAAAAATCCAAAGGTGTGAGGTCCGGTGATCGAGCTGGCCATTCCGTTGAACCTCGTCGTCCAATCCATCTACCACGATACTCCTCATCCAAATACCGTCTTACTGCACCGTAATAGTTTGGAGGAGCACCATCCTGTTGGAATGATATTTCCAAACTGCCGAATTCATCTGGATTATCTTCCAAAATTTCAAGGATTAACGACGGTTCTATTGCGTTTTGCAACAGCTCCAGGTAAACCTCACCAGTTAAATTTCAAGGATTAACGACGGTTCTATTGCGTTTTGCAACAGCTCCAGATAAACCTCACCAGTTAAATTAGTATTTGAGAAAAGAGGCCCAACGATGTGGTTTCCCAGGATACCTTCCCAAACATTCACCTTCTGGGAAAATTGGGTATGTGTTATACGAAACAGGTGAGGATTTGCGTCACTCCAATACGTCATATTCTGTGTATTTACATTTCCATCCATATAGAAAGTACTTTCGTCACTAAAACAAATTGTTTTGACATAGTCTGGCTGTTGGTTAATTTTAGTTTCCATATTTTCACAAAATTCTAGTCTTCGGTCTGGGTCGTCGTCTGAGAGTTGATGAACCATTTGTATGGATGAAATTTGTTTTTTTTTTCAACACCCTGTGTACTGTACTCCGACTGACTTCATAGGTAGATGCAACGTGAGTTGTTGATGAAGTAGGATTAACTTTTACTTCTGCCAGTATATCAATTTTTTTCACATCAGAAGTTTGTGGTCTGCCAGATCGTTTCGCATCATTAATACTAACCGTTGTTTCAAACTTAAGAAGAAGCTCCCTCAAATAAGTCCTCGAAACGGAGCGATCGGGAAACCTCTCATTAAAAATGCGTTCTGCTGCATGAATATTTTGTCCAGTTTCACCAAGAATTAGGATCGCTGCTACTTTATCACCTAAAGCACGTACCATTTCGCTTCTTGAAGCACTTATACGTTCGGCTCACAACAGTTTAACAAATTATTAAAATGTACAAAAATATTAAAAGTACCAAAAGCTGCTAAAACAGTCAAACGTTCGATCAACAATACACAAATTATTAAATGTACAAAAACTTGGACAATTACAAAAACGTCGAATTAGGGAGACTAACAAAAACGTCAGCTTCTTTGACAACTATCCAGAGGCAGAGCTTGAATTTTGAATTTTAGTATTAACTGATCTATGTTGAAAAGGGAAACATTCTCAATTGAATATTGATAGAAAGATTTTTCTGTAAATTGAAAAATCCACGATTAAAATGAAGTTATTTTTTGTGAATGTCTAACAGAAAACAACTACTTCCCCGGCTAAAGCCACGCTGGACATTGAACTACATCTGAAAGATATTCTGAGAAATGATGATTATATGAACGTCCTGTTTATATTTTCAACAAATCTAACTGATTTAATTCATCACAGCTTTGCGTTTTCCAAAAGCGAGTTGCCAAAACTGCCATAAACACAAACAAAATTAGTTATCATTGAATAGGTTTTTTCGATACCTCTCAAAAGAGGTGTCGCTTGCCGTAGGGTTCCATTTAAAATTATTGGTCACAATGGCCTTCTGACGTCATCTTTGACGATTTCGTCATCCATCATCACTAGCAGGGAAGTTTACAACCTTTAATATTCAGTTTCCAAATTTCACCTGTTCATGCATAATCGTTCCAAAAATGAGAGGGGTGGAGGGGACTTTTGAAAAGCACTGTATGACGACTATCCGAAATATTTTCATAAAGTGATATGAATTTTACTGATGACATATTTCCGTTGATAAAAATAATTTTATCGTGAAATGTTGGTCACATCCATTTGACAGCATCACAAATGCAGTGGCGTCGTCAAATTTTATTAAAAAAAATATCTAGTACGTTTTTTGGATTTTTGACCTTGAGAAAAATTCGAAGTAGGCCGTGAAATTTTTATTTTCATTTCGAATGTATGGCATTCAACTAGAACTATTGATGCTCTATCTACTGAAAAAAAAACTTCTGAATAATAAATAACAGTTTTAGAGAGGTGGCCCGCTTCCAAATGGGTCACTCTGTATATATATATATATATATATATATATATATATATATATATATATATATATATATATATATATATATACAGATCCAACCCACGTTGTCAGACCATTACAATTATCAGACCACCACAAACCCACTAGAAATATTCATGATTTCAACAAACATTTTGGTGTTCTACATTCATTACAACCTCCAAAAATAACTGAAACTGAGAGGGGTAAAAAAAGTGAAAAAAAATATAATTGTATAGTTTATGTCACGTTCACAAGCCCATTATATTTTACCGCGTTCTCAAGCCATTACATACAATTTCTGACATTTAATCCACGTTCACAGACCCGCTCTTTTCGCAAGATATTATGATCAAATTGCGCAGAGAAAGTTTTATTTTCACAACACAAACACGCGAGGAAAATTAAATAGCCAAACATTTTCATTCAATTTCGTTAACTTGGGGCCCTGAAATTTTTATTTTTATTTCGAATTCATAGCATTCAACTAGAACTATCGATTCTCTATCTACTGAAAAAAAAAATGTTGAATGGGATAATAAATAACAGTTTTAGAGAGGTGGCCCGCTTTCAAATGGGTCACTCTGATATATATATATATATATATATATATATATATATATATATATATATATATATATATATATAAATATATATATTCATAGATACTCCTGCACGCGCACACACTACCGTTCTTCCTCAACACAGAACTCATAATTATATATCCTGAAAATGTAATATCTCACAAGCTGTTGTCTCGAGATTTCCAGAAAAGCCTATGAGCTCGAAGAAATAAAATGAATAATCTCAGTAAAAACATGAACTCTAGCTACCTAAAAGTTGAACTCATGTATCGAATGTATGCAGACCTCATATTGCTTTCATAACGTGATTTCCTGAATGGACGATTTGTTGAAAATGTATTCAAATGCGTTTATTCTACGACGGGAAAATGAGGCCAACTATGTGATAGAACAAATGGAGAGTCAGCTGGATTGATAGCGTGTCCACGTGAATGGATTGTAGTAGCTCGTCGATCTGAACAGTCACTAGTGTCACTGTCTATTTTTATTTTGCTCATGGGTTACCACCTGAATGCTTACTCATCCATTTTACTTGACCGGCCTCCCTAAGCGTCAAGTTATGAAATAATGCGCAAAAAAATCGAGATATCGTCGGAAATATGTGTTTCGAGGTCCCTCGATATGATTGAGAACATTTCCAGAGTGAAATCTGTCTATCTGTGAGTGTGTGTGTCTGTAATCTTCCACGATAACCGTCGAACCGTTTGACCAATCGAAATTTGGTATGAAGATACAGTTACTGTCCTGAATGCGACCATGAGGCTCTCATCTGTCAAACAGAAGTGCCACTATTGAGGAAATGACCGAAACTTGACTTGCAATATGTCATTTGAAAGCGTTCGAAAAACTGGATCCAGAACAGTTACAATTAGTTTTCCTACTGACATCTGTCAAAAATTAAAAAATGTCTGAGTTCAAAACTTCGCCATTCAATTGATCAAAATCTATCTCATGGATCAGAACTATATTCGGCAGGAAGCAACACAACAAAAGAATCTAACTTGGTCAATTGGCCATTAAAATGACCGATCAAATTTACAGTTTGGCGCTAATTAAGTCTGCAGTATTAAAAATAATAAAGTCTAAAGTATGTGTGTCTTGAAAAGGTACGATAGGTTATTAGATAACCTTTTGTACTTTTTCAAGACACACATGCTTTAGACTTTTTTTTTTTAATTTTTTAATTAGTTACGTTTCAATGAATTTCAATGTGTATAATTAGTTGACGATTCAAAACATGTGTTGCCAACTTCAAATTCAGAACTTATATTTCACCGTACTTTACATGAAGAACATTCATAAACAACATAGAAACTAATCTCAACAAAGATTATCCCTGAAGATGGAAATAAAACATTCCGAAAGCTTGGACAAACTTTAAAGAGTACACTTTTTCTTGTGCTGCACACCCCAATAATCAATTTGTTACACCTAACTAGTCAGCAACGACTATCCTTTCACTTTATATATATATATATATATATATATATATATATATGTGTGTGTTTTTAGTTTTTTTTTTTCATAATTATTAAATTTTCAACTCTCGAGTTCATATTGCTGGAGAAGCTTGTTTTCAAACGTTCCAACCACGGCAGAAAACTCATCGATTTATACATCCACATGAGAGGTTTTCACAACTTTTAAAAATTGGGGCATTTTCCCAAATGAATTCACCAAATCTTTGAATTAGACAGAAAACTCATCGATTTATTCATCCACATGAGAAGTTTTCACCAACTTTTGATGAAAGTAGATTGTAGGGGGTCGATATGGCCCTGCAGCTCCTCCGTTCATAACTTTTGGTGAAAGTACTACCTTCGAAATGTAAATTAGGCATTTTCCCAAGTGAATTCACCAAATCTTATGAATTATTTATGAATTATTTTTCTGACGATCTTGGTGAGAATACCAAGACAGCTATCAGATTATTGTATTGTCATCGGTGTTTAATACGTGTGCAAAATTTCAAATGATTCGGACGTCTGGAAGTGGGTGAAAATCAATTCCAAAAATTTCGTTACATAAATACATACAGGTGGAGCAAATTAAGCGTGTCTCTTATTCTGTTGTACATAATTTACAAACTGAATATACGGAAACAGGAAATCATTTGCTATCAAAGAGAAATTACTATCCTGTAATCTTGAACGCATAGACTAGTTTGACCCGTAATCAAGTAATCCAAAATCGAGGAAGAGATTCAATTTGTAAAGGAAATAGCCTTCGTGGGAGTGAATAATGTAACTGCCTTGTTTCTCTCCTTTCATTAACGTTTCCACCTTCTGTTACGGAATATGTTATTTACGTTCTCGAAAGAACCTTGGTAACCTATTCATTGTACATATTGTTCTTCACGATAAAGCCGATATAACAAGAATGAATAGGTAGAGAGAGCTCTCGTTCAAATTCCCATGCTGAAAATCGAGGGAATTTCAGAGGAGCATTTCTAGTCGAATTTTTGTTTCAGACATCTAGTCTCCGCTATGGCATTCATTGTGGATGGAGACTTTTCTCAATATATGGAAGGAAACATTACTCGATGAGGTATTATTTTGTCATGAGAAACGCTGGAACCCATTAATTTTACTTCCAAGATTTACGTAAAATACTTTGCTTCCCTTTGAAATCGTTGAAAAAGATCATTCAAGATTCTGATAGAAATCGAACTATAGAGCTCAATAAACACGAGGATAACAGAAAAATGAACCTATAGAGGTCCTAAACATGTTTCGTTTTTCAAAATAAAACATTTAGGTGGAGACGACTTCGAGTTATTCTCACGTTAGGAATTAGCCACTCCACTTTGAGAAACCATGGACCTAATCTTTTGTTTAGAAGGGTGTGTGTGTATGCATGTATTTATGTATGTGTGTGTGTGCAAGAGTCTCTTTTCCAAATTGGGAGTTTTGGAACATCAGTCGTTAATGTTTTTTGTGCGCACAATACAAGAGGGCATAATGAATAACTAAATGCAAGATATTACTTGGAGTCAAGCAACATTGCCGGTCGACCAAGGACGAGTATTATTTTTCATTTCCGAAGCCAAATTGTTTCAGGTCAATAATCACGCCATCAGTGCTGGAAAACTCCAACATTATCAGCTTGAGGGTGTTGGAAAATATCGGAAATGCAGTGTCTTTCTGAAACAAGAGAGTTACTTGAATATATGGAAGATCGATATGGCACAAGAACTTCGAATATGAAGGGTACTTTGATAATGGTCAGATTTATCTGGTCTGATTTTATTGTGGATACCTCCTCATTGAAAAGGAAGTTCTAGAAGTTCACGCAAGATGCCCAAAAATTCCCCATATTTCTTCTGGAATGTCTGCACAAAGGCGTCAATCGAATAGTGCCGGAATCAATACAAACAGATTTTGATGAGATAACTGAAAACATGGAATCTCAAGAAACTTGATCTGGACACCTGGAGATGACAACTCCAGAATCACAGCTTTTCTTGTCGGCCAACTGAATTCCACATTAGGATGTACTGATGTTGGTATTATTCCATCACTTTCGAACTTTTCCAAGTTTGATTCCACAAACAACCGGTCAAATAAGATTACTGCATTATGCAAACTCATCCACTCGTGAAGGGATTTTAGATGGTAATGATTGAATAGAAGGAAGAAGTGCACAAAATCATTATTATACCCAAATTTTTAAAAATATATAATTCATTCGAAAGTTTTCCTTCCGAAATCGATAGAATACATTGTATATAAGTCTTTATTTTCTTCTGGTCACTATCAAGAATAATGCATCCTCACAAAGCCCTGCCACAAATGACTGCTTTGTGACTTATCCGTAATGCTTCTTCTCTTTCCGGATTCTGGTTATCATTTGAATTCGAGAGAGGGCAAGAATATCAATTCGTTGATCGTCTGCCTCGAGCTCCAGTAATCCAACTCAATGTTCCAATGGATGAACTAATTGCTGTCGAAGCAAATCAATTTTGCGAACAGGTTGTCTTCCAAATTGCCAATAGCGAGATTACTTCAACTATGATCAATACTGGAACTGAAAAAGATCCTGACTTGGAACAAATTGTAGATGGTCTGCACTCATCTATCAAAGATACCGAATTCACATTGGTTGATAAAATATTTTTGATAAAATAGGATTTTCATTTCAGGTCCTTTACGATCCAGAATCCTAGACGAACTTGACAATGACCTAGGTGAAACAATTCGCACACCGTTATGTCTATCGTGATGTTCGCTGTGTGCAAGACTGGCAATGCCCTCTAGTGACTCGATAGCTGAAGTTTTCCTGTTTTATTTCCAATACTCACTATGTAACAATTTCAATTTTTTAACAATTCCTAAATAATCTTCCTCGATGTAACAATTTTGTGCTCATTGCTAGTTCCAGATGAATCGAAGTTTTTCTCTGTCAAAGAGAAAAGTAAGTAAATGATAAAAAATATGTGTTTTGATACGATAGTTCACCGCATTTGGAGGTTATCCATGTGAAGTTATGATATTTTGAATATCATAAAGTAATGCTACTCCTGTGTACTTTTAGGTACGACAAATAATGTGCTTGCTTGTTAGTTTATTAAGGTAGCAGGTTCATAAGCTCTTGAGAACATCAAAAAGTGAGGGAGCCAAGTAGTAGAACAAATCAAAAAAACCCTGGCTAGCTTTCACCTGACGGGAAACCACTAAATAACATCAGACTCAAGGCAAAACTATTAAATGAAATTCTCAAATTATATAATAGTCGGAAAAGGAATGAGGTTCACAATTGTACCTGAATATGGGATCCCACTTTTACCCTTGCAAGGATGTAAGAATGGCCCCTAAATAATATAAACACGTTCAACACTCTCTAACACGTATACTTGTCCACAAAATATTGGGTAGGTATTGCTTATACAGTACAAGTAACGATGTTTACTCTTAGTACTTGAACTACATTACATTTAACATTAGTTCAGCTGTAAGGCCAATTGCTTTTGTAACCGGAACCAGTTCGTGGAAATTAAAACACGAATTATTAATCCTCAGCGAGGTACTTTGTCCTGATAGAATCCCATGTTCCATAGACAACTTGGAAAGACATCAAAAGTATCTCTGTCCTCCCTTCATAAGGCTCAATAATCAGTTTACAACACCGTCCAGGCGTTCCCGAACTCGCAGTTCAAGTCGCTATTTGCTTTCTATCATCGGCTAACACCGTCCCACGATGCTTGGCCACTTCTAGACGATCAAATAGAAAACATCTCAAATATTTATCGAATGAAAACCTCACGTCCCGGAATTAGAGATTGAAATATCGTGGAATAACAGAACATTTATCTTTTTGCTGCAGTTTTTATGGTGCAGTTTTGCAATCGACTACACAGCAATAGCGAGGGCTCATTGTCATTATATTTATGATTGTTGTTATACTACCCAACCGTGACCGTTGCCACTACGATAGTAATGATGTTCATTCATCTGAAGTATGGTACAATATTTTCAAGGGATTTGAGAATAAACGGGGAGACCTCAGAAACTGAAAGTTTTCAGCTTGTGATTAGTGATTACCAGGATCATTACCTACTTCTGTCACCATGGGCGCTGTCATAGTTTCATCTATCCCCTCCAGCCTAATGCACACAGCGAATAGAGCGAATGGTGAAAGGCTGCGAAATGTGCGTTCTGACCAAATCAAATCAATCAAAAGCACCTATTCATTCGTGGGATCCTCCCAAAGAGAATTGGGACTCGATTCACATTGATTACGCAGGTCTGTGTGAAGACCGTCATTTTCTGATGTGCAAGGATGCAAAATCCAAGTGGTCTTATGTGAAAATCCCAAGGAAAGCGCCAAACAGTTCCATCATCATTGCTTTATAGGAAAATATTTCCTCTATACATGGTTATCTACAAGTCATGGTATGGGATAGTGCTTCCATATTCCAATGCGGATAATTCCACGCTCACTGTGAGTAGTTCAAATGAAATCCAGAAGTGCACTGCTCCAAACTATCCTACATCAATGATTGATTGAAATATTCAAACTCTAAAAAATAAACTACAGGCAATTTCCAGTGATAACAAGTCTATTCAGGATAAGGTTCAGGGTATTATCTCCCACTATAGGGCAACTCCATTCATCTGCGGTAAATCACCTGCAGAATTATACCCCAATAGGAAATTCAGTTGGCCAAAAACACTATTCGGTTACATCGGATTCTGACCGAATACTGAAACAACATGTAGATCAACTCAGATTAATTTTGATTTGAAAGCCAACTGTTATTTTTGGCCCTACTCAACCACGTGTTGCACCTGAACGTGCCACTGAACCACAACAATAGGATACGGGTGGTGTTCCGGGTTCTCTTCAAGAACGACCACAGCGACATCGACGACTGCAGGCACATTATGCTGAGTATGACATGAATGTTTGATTTCCAGATGATTGTTGTTTATATTTCAAGAGTTCATGTAGTTTTCAATTATGTGGGGGAGATCATTGTATACATTCTAGCATCTGTCACACATATAGTATCGGAGAGAATATATCTTGGGTATAGACAGAAATCTAGAAGAGTAACAAGGAACGCAATTATTTTAATATCACATAATCAAGAGAGACGCAATGCTGCTGTCCCCTCCTGTTACCTCTCTCGACTCTTCAACTGACTACGTCACTATGCCAGTTACAACGCATCGTAGCAACGCTGGACAGCGACTCATCCTGTGCTGGGCCGTGGTTGCGAAAACAAAAGAATTATCGTTTTATTTTGTTTATGTTTATGAATTTTCCCCTTATTTTCGCGGCCACAACGGCTACAAAAATTTGAACTACTTCTCGTCCGACAGATTGAATTGAATCAATGATTCAGTTCAATTTGTTCAATTATCTGATGTGGAATTATCGTGAATATTTCTTATAAATTGCCGCAAGCAGATTTTCCCGACGGCTGCTGGTATGATACTGAAGTGTTAGTTAACCTGTCTCTGTGTAGTGACGTCGAACGAAAATTCGATATCATCTTTGCGAGATATTCGAGGAGAAATTGTAATGCTCTCTCAATATTCACCAAGCTATTCTTCGCGCTCCCATTGAAGCACAATACCCAAGATATATTCTTTCCGATACTGTATAACTGAGATGTCAGAGATGAATGGAAAGTGTTCAGTACGACCCTCAAATATTGTACTAACCATGATAATCTATTTCCCAGTTCTACATTAAACATCCATTTCATCCAGAATGAAACGGTAAAATAAATTCGATATTTCATTGTTTGATTATTGAACGTTACACTATACATGATATAAAGCATTTGAGTGCATATAGAGAAGTATATGTTGTATCAACTCCATATGCTCAGCCTAATTGAAAAGCATACGGATATGCACAAATATGCTCTTGTGATTTGTTGAAAATATAAACAGGATGTTCATAAAATCAGATGTGGAATCATCTGCGACTGAAAGATAAACTTTAGTCACTATCTTCCATCGTCAAGATAACCTCTTGTGGGGTATTCATGTTGAAAAGGGAAACATTCTCAATTGAATATTGATAGAAAGATTTTTCTAGCCGGGGAAGTAGTTGTTTTCTGTTAGACATTCACAAAAAATAACTTCATTTCAATCGTGGATTTTTCAATTCACAGAAAAATCTTTCTATCAATATTCAATTGAGAATGTTTCCCTTTTCAACATGCTCTTGTGATTTTTCGACCTCATGACCTACCTTCATCTAAACTTAATGGGCCGCACAGTTCTTAATTCCTCAAGAAAAACTTATGTCACATTCAGGTAATTGTCTCATTAGAGTCTCTATATTTGTTTTGTGTAATTGAATGGGAATCCATATTTTTTTATCAAATTATTACAATTTTCCTTTGTTTGCATGGCAAACTTGGAGAAGCATAGGATCCCTTGGAAAGATAGGGCATTTCTTAATGTTCATTGAATAAATCGATAGAGGTTGGAGGTATAAGGGATGCTTGTGTAACTCACCCTGAAATCAATTTTGTTTCGAAAAATATAGTAGATGTCATTTGAAAAAATTGAGTTTTCGACAATTTTTGTATGCAACATTTGGAAATCACCTATGCTCATAAGGTAGAGAGAAGATCCATTGATGGATCATCAGGAGTTATCCTGAACTTTCAGGTAACTGCTTCACAAATTTGGTTTCCCATTTTTCAGTGGTTTGCGAGATGCAATTTTTTTCGTAAACTACTACGGCGGTAATTGTTTTCAGAATGCCAAAAAGTGTAATAGATGAGTGAACATAACTCAGGTTGTCTAACTTCTAAATTAGAAGGTCAATCGAAACCATGTGGGTTTCCATTTGAACTAAGGAAGTTGGTGCTGACTTTTAACGCACCTTGTGAAGCTAGCAATATTTAAACTATAACGAACAGGATCGATTATGACAGCATACCATATGTTAAGTTTCTAATCCAACTGCAAGTTGAAAAACCTCCAATACACGTCTTCCTAAGTAAATATAAATCACCATGTATATATATATATATATATATATATATATATATATATATATATATATATATATATGTATATATATAATAAATAAAATTTGGCACAAAAAAGTATTCTTTATATCCTTCCGTGCTTTTATCAAATCGAACTCAAAGGATAACAGTTTTCTTAAACGTCTTTCTTCTGATTTGAGTCAGTTACATATTAATATCAAAAACTGTTTAAGGAGATCTAAATCCTTTTTCAGAAAAATAAATACATTCTGAAATCTACTTTTTTTACTGGCCGCTCCATGTATTTTTTTATATCAGTGTTCGGTCATTTCAACGCATTTTGCAACATCTATGGCGAAAGCACTACCCACATATTTGGTGAAGTCACGTGATTCTAGGATATGGTGGATTCATTATAGTCTAAGAGCCGGTGGGAGATCGACCTTCACCGATCTGATAACTCGATGAGACATATTTTTTATCAAATATAATTTATAAACAAAAATGCCTATGATAACTTGCCTATCGAAAAGTGTTCATAGCTATTTTTGATTGAATTAATTTTAATCAATTTTCTTTCATCACATTCACTCTTTTGATAACCGAATGAGTTTCATCTCAACTGATAGTTTTTAACACTCAGAATATGCCTAGGTAGGCTTGCCTACTTATTTCTGTGCATGGCTACCTGGCAAGCAGATGTGAACAGGTAAGTCAATATAGGTAACTACACCGATCTGTCAACCAATCGAAATTGATATCATAGGTAAGATAATTTAATTACAAAACCAATCGTATATATATAAAGTCTTAGAATTTTAGCTATTTGATAGGTGCGAGAGAGAAAGTAGAGCATCCAAGGTCCGTGTGATAGAACAGGACACAACATAGCAGCTGCACGCTACCTGACCGTTGAATGTATCCGAGTGCGCATGCTCGTGTACATGTGAGTGACAGTGACAGCATTTATTTACACTCGACAGTAATTTTGAACTCTAATTTATTATAACTCTAATTTCGATCACAATGTTTGTATTATTTCACACTATATATACTTACAGCTATGAAATAATCAAAAATAAATAATTTAAAATATTAATAAATAAAAAAAAATAAAAATTCAACAATTTTTTTTTCATTTTGAAGCTAATTATAAAATTTAAAAATGATAAAAAAATCTATATTTTTTATTTAAAATTAAATAAAGAATTATTTATTTATTATTTAAAATCAAATAAATGCCGTAAATCGGGAAAGAATGAGTGTTACTTTCAAAATTTGAGTATAATAAATTAAAAAATCATCAATATGTAAAAATAAAATTTAATACATTTATGTTGTTAAAAGCGTTTATTACAAAGCATATAAAAGAGTTCAAAATTACTGTCGAGTGTAAATAAATGCTGTCACTGTCACTCACATGTACACGAGCATGCGCACTCGGATACATTCAACGGTCAGGTAGCATGCAGCTGCTATTTTGTGTCCTGTTCTATCACACGGACCTCGGACGCTCCACTTTCTCTCTCGCACCTGTCAAATAGCAAAAATTCTAAAACTCTATAGCTTGGCAAATAATATTTTATGTACGATTTTTTACAGGCAAGCCGATACGATTGGTTTTGTAATCAAATTATCTTACCTATGATATCAATTTTGATTGGTTAACAGATCGGTGTAGTTACTGTTCACATCTGCTTGCAAGGTAGCCATGCGCAGAAAAAAGTAGGCAAGCCTACCTAGGCATATTCTGTGTGTTAAAAACTATCAGTTGAGGTGAAACTCATTCGGTTATCAAAAGAGTGAAGGTAATGAAAGAAGATTGATTAAAATTAATTCAATTAAAAATAGCTATGAATACTTTCCGATAGGCAAGTTATCATGGGCATATTTGTTTATAAATTATATTTGATAAAAAATATGTCTCATCGAGTTATCAGATCGGTGAAGGTCGACCTCCCACGGTCTCCTCTACTATTAGGTTTTCTCAAATAATCAAAAATTATTTCCAACCTGCAAATGTTTCGAAAACCACCCATTCCAACTTCAGGTTATCCATCAGTTGATTTTTATTGCTAATTATTCTTCGAAGTTCAAGATAAATTATAAATATATTTCCCAGCCTTCCCTTGAAACTCTGAAAGGAAAGTATTTATTGTTTTCTCCACCTCATAACTAATCTTTCAGTATAAATGGAACTATAGTTCGACCATTTTAGTTTGGCCTCTGAGATACGTCGAAAAAAGAGTGACTGTGCAACAGAGACAGAAGGAAAATTTCTTGAATATACAGGGTCTTGCAACAGTGGCGCGGTGTTCCATATCTCTATTTAGGAAACAGATAGGAATCTATATTTCTATAATATCACCTCATTGCTCGAATTCGACAAAATAAAAAGTTGTCGGTCACACAGGGTGTTCAATTTTTTCGGGAACCCAACTGTGTTTTTTTAAATGGCAACTTATTTTTTTGTTATCGCTATTTCGGTTTCTACATAGAAAATAAAAGATACTTTATGTATATCTTCACTTCGAAAATATTGACGGTTTTCAAAATTTCTTGCATGACAGTTTTTTTTTTCCAATATTCGTCACTCAGAATATTTGAAATCATAAAGTTTTGCCAAGTCCAATTGGAATTTGTTCTTGGTTTAATATTGTACATTGGTAACTCTCTCAAATAATATATCTGAAATCGACCAGTGATATACAGGGTATGAAAAACAGCTTGCCACATATTGTAAATAAAAATTTGCCGAATCTTCCTTATTTTAAATGGAACAACCTGTATATTATCGATCCATAAGAAGCGTCAAAAAAACTCTATAAATTTCATCAAGTATTCCCTATGGTTAAGTTCACTAGATTTTCTTGAAACAGATATTTTTTTCGAAAAATGGCAAGTATTCATATTTTTTCGCTATAATCTCAATGACAGACTTTTTTCAAAGCAAAATTCATTTGACAACTGATTTAATATACAAAAGATATCCTGTTTCAATCATGTACATTATAAGGTGTCCTATAGTTTTTCTTAAAAAATTTTTTTTTTTTCGAAAAATGACAGTTATTTTTATTTTATCGCCATAATATCAATGATTTTTTAACTGTTGCTAGATAAAAAGTTGAGAATTACACCACAAATGTACTTTCTTGAATATTTACAATAATTTCTATAATCTCGAAATTTGTGCCATATTCTTTCGGTCTAAAACAACCTTTCAGCGAATAAAATATTTATTGGAAATCAAGCAGTCTGGCAAATGACAGATCGAAATATTTGCCTGCAAATAAGTATTGAAATCTTTAGTGAATCGTGAAGTTGAACTTTCGATATAATTTCATCAGAATGTTGTTTTCGAAAAGTGATTTGATTGATATTATTTTCATATTAGGTGAATCAGACAGAAATTGTTCATTGTGTAACGAAGTTACTAAGGTTCCAAGTATTTACAATAGTTTTTCATCCATTTCAACAGTATTACAAGCTCCAGGTATAAATAAGCCATATCTCCGTTAATAATAATCAGAAAAATATCATTCTTGTCCGACATAAATTCGCAAAGCATGAATTACACCTTTCGTAATCAATAACCCTCCCGAATCAATTACGTAAAAAACACATCGGTACAACTAGTGAAACAAAACAATCGTACGTCACCCGCCCCACTCTGGAGCAAGCACATGAATCGAACGCAAAACTCGAGAATCAAAGTATCCACTGAAGATCGCATTCATTCACGTACGAGCCAACAGTCCGATCGCCACCCAACACAGCTGAGTCTAGACAGAGACGCGCGCACCGAGCTGACGTCACAGCCGTCGCCACCGAGAACATGACACTGTCTCCGAGCAGCCGTTGACGTCACGAAGGAGGGGTGGCCGATATTCTGGGTAATTATTCTGTGAAGGTATAATTTGTATCGCAAACGACAGAGTCCACAAAACGGTGCGCGCATATAAGTCGATCAGGAGGGATTCGGAAAAGAGGGAGAAGCTGGCCGTAGTTCCGTTTTGGCAAATTTCAAAGATTCAGTAGCTTGCCCAGCCCAGCAGAAGCAGCCACGCGTCCGACTAGAGTCCAGAGTGAGAGCCAGAGACCGAAGCAGTCCACGACCGTTCCGAGCTTTGCCGACGAAGTAGGATCGGAGTTAGGGTAAATATTGTATATCGGAAATTTTGTAAGTCCCAGGTCTGATTTGCGCATGATCAAACAATAGCCGTCAGAGGCCCATGTTCCCTTTATTGATGCGCGGATAGAGTTAGTCGTGTTTGAGAGCCTAAACGAACCACCACGTACGCCGAGTAATAACCCGTGGCCGTCAGCCCAGTATAGCAGATCCGGTGAGTCATTTAATTCCCTTTACAACAAGAGCAGGCTAGTAATGTGATACAGGTGGCTAACTTAAAAGCACGGGTGGAGGTCGCATAGAAGAGGTAGACATTTCTCGCGTCTCAACTTCCTACGCTCTAACGTGCCTTGATGTTAAGACAGAGATAGGAAACACGGTTGGAGGTCGCACAGAAGAGGTAGACATTTCTCGCGTCTCAACTTCCTGCGCTCCGGCGTGTCGGTTTTTGAGGGATTAGTAAACACGGTTGGAGGTCGCACAGAAGGGGTAGACATTTCTCACGTCTCAGCTTCCTCCGCCCCGGCGTGTCGGTTTGTAAGGGGCTGACAATATATTGGTAAACACAGCTGGAGGTCGCATAGAAGGGGTAGACATTTCTCACGTCTCAGCTTCCTGCGCCCCGGCGTGTCGTAAGTGGGGAGTTAAAATAATGGTTACACGGTTGGAGGTCGCATAGAAGGGTAGACATTTCTCGCGTCTCAGCTTCCTGCGCCCGGCGTGTCGTAAGTGAAAGGGGATAAAGTTAACAGTAAACACGGTTGGAGGTCGCACAGAAGAGGTAGACATTTCTCGCGTCTCAACTTCCTGCGCTCCGGCGTGTCTTGATCAGGGAAAGACAGAGAGGGGGAATAAAAGCTAGGCAGGATAGGTTAGGCTAGCCTCACGTGGAGCATTACGCCCTGCTATTGAAATTAGTTGTTTGGCCGTCTGTGAAGACTTGCATTTGATACCCGTTGTTGCCTTGCCCCTTTTTTTTGAGCTTGCATACTAATCCGTACGACCCCTAAAACTCACATTAAATACCCGCTGTTGCCTTGCACCCATTGTTGAGTTTTATTACGAATCCGTACGATTTCCCCCCCCCTAAAACTCACATTAAATACCCGCTGTTGCCAAACACCCATTTTTGAGCTTTATGACGAATCCGTACGATTCCCCCTCCCTTTTTCACAAGAGCTTATGGTTATTACGTGGACTCCGCCTACGTTAAACACACCCTTCCCACTTGGTATCACTATTTAGTGCTTGATCTGTGTTCATTTATTTTGTAAATAACTTGAGGCTGACTACAGCCGCCCTGACTGTATTGATTATTAATATACCTGTTTATCCTGTTTTAGTGTTCTTTCATTGATTGTTTTGAGTAGAATTTGAACATCTAGTGCGCAGTCGCCACCCAGGTTCGAAACCCAGTTAAAGGCAATTAAAGCCTGCCTTGCTGGCCCTGTTACAGTGTCACGACTATATTGACCCCTGGAGTGTCTTTCTTCACTGAGACTGCCCGGAGCACAAGTGGCCTTTTCCACTATAAAGCTAAAGGTGGCGCCCGAGGAAGGCCGAGAACAGTGAAAGGCGCCAAAGTTTGATAATAGGGGGAGAAACCGCTTTACAAATTGGCGCCCGAGCAGGGACCGTTTATATAGTATACCGAGACCTGTCATTTTTGACAGATGTCAACTTCGACTCAAAAGAGAGTCAATATGTCGAGTGACCCCTCGTTTAATAGGTTTCCGGGGGTGTAGAACCGATTACCGTCATCCGTTTCCTTTTCAGGTTAACCATTCACGAGATACGTGGGTGAAGAGAGAGAAAGCAGGCTCGTACGACAAGGACAGTTGGAAATCCGTGAAGCTAGTTCCGCAGAGTGTATAGAACCGAAATCCGTTGAAGGCTACCGACCTGTCATCTTTGACAGATTGTCAAACTCGGCTCAGAAGAGAGCCAGGCGTCCGTGCGATACCTCCTCAACGAATTATCGAGTGCGCAGAAGCGCTCCCCGCCATCCGTTCATCGATAGGAGGTACGGTGCCCAAGATACGAGCACCAGACCGGGAGTTGAGTTTCGACTGTGAACCAAGTAAGACGTGCAAGCTGAGAAAGTTGAGTACCGACTGCGAACCAAGTAAGACGTGCAAACTGAGGAAGTGGAGTTTCGACTGTAAGACAAGTAAGACGTACGAGTTCCAAGTATTCGCCGAAGATGCCGACAGGACTAAGAAGCCCCATCGCCGTGCCAGTGACCACCACAGACCCCGCCGGATGCCCCCTACCGCTGAGTCCAGGTACAGGAAGTGACCCCAACGACACCCGCGTCGGATGGGTGTATCAACTACGGAAAGAGGAGCTAGACACCGAGCTCGCTAGATTTCGCTTGGATCCAACCGGCACCGTCGACGAGAAGCGAAGGAGGATCATAAAATTTCTCCGAAAAGGACGAGCAGCATCACCCGCACCGACCGTCATCAACCTGTTTCCGTTCCCCACGACGACCACGACAATCGCACCGCCGCCCGTATTACCCACCATTACAGTGACGAGCACTGGAAACCCGATCATGAGCAACGTGCTCACAGGGACCCCAGTGGGAGCACAGGCCGCCCCATTGCCGCCTACTACGAGTGTAGGGATGGCACCATTGAGAGTAAAGGACTGGAGAGTGACCTTTAATGGGACCAACGACCCCGCCGCCTTCCTCGAAAGATTGGAGGAGATCCGAGAGTCCCAAGGCATCACCGCAGACCGCCTCCTGCAAGCTATGCCAGAGTTACTGGAAGGGATGCCGGCCCTCTGGTTCAGAAACAACCGGGCATGTTGGCCAAGATGGGAAGGCTTTTGCACCGCCTTTCAGGACTTCTTCTTCCCCGTCAACTACCGAATTGACCTGGAAGCGGCTATCAGCAGGAGGACACACAGCCTGAGAGAAAGTACGGCAGCCTACATCACCGACCTGCAGACGCTGATTCGCCGCCATGGTGGAATCCCGCCAGACCAGGAGTTGAACTGGCTGTACCGCAACCTGCACCCAGAATTCCGGCGAGAAATCAGAGGACGGACTTCAACGACGTGCAGGAGTTCGCCAAAGCTGCTAGAGAGTACGAGCTTTTGCGAGCAGAGATTGAACAAGCTCAGAGGACGACTCCAGCGCCGCTTTTGGCACCATACAGGACCCCGGCAGCCCCACCAGTGGTCACTAGGCTTGCCCAACTAGCCACACCGCCCCCTAGGAGCCCAGTAGTCCAGCCAGTCATGAGCCAAGGCAGCCCAGTCAACCGCCGCCCCATCGAAGATAGCCGAGAGTGCTGGCGATGCGGGCAAACAGGGCATTTTAGGAGCCAATGCCAATCCGCTCCAAGGATATTCTGCTCCCGATGCAAGCGAGACGGAGTAATGTCTCGTGATTGCCCATGCCCACGGACGGAAAACCATTAGGGCGCTGCCACGACTTGAGGCACGTGCAGCACCGCCCCCAGGACGCCTCACCCACCACCAACATCGCTACCGCCGACCACCGACCGCATCTTTCCGTCAAGATTCCCGGTGGTACTGCTGAAGCGTTGATTGACACCGGTGCCGTAATCTCCTATGTCGGCGACAGGATAGCCAGGCAGTGGAATCTGCTAGGAGTACCGAAAACTCCAACTGCTACGAGTTCCGCCCGACTGGCCAATGGAGAAACCGTTCCTGTCCCCGCAACGTATCACGTGGAGATCCGATTTGGAGAATACCGCTTCAAGGAATCTTTGGGCACCTGAGTGGACTGTCATCCGATATGGTCCTAGGAATGGACATATTGAGGAAAAGGCAGTTTGACTCGACCTAGGAAGTGGGCAAATCTTGGTGAAGAACCAACCCCTTGCAATGGAAGCTCGGCCCGTACCATGCTTCCCCATTGGAGTTACTGAGCCAAGACCGGCCCTGACACTTTCCAGAGAGGAAGAGGACCACTTACAAGAATTCCTACAGGACGAATTACGCCCATTCGAAGAAATTTATGGGGTAACGCCGCTGGTGGAACATAGGATCCGTCTCCTAAATCCAGAGCCAATAAAGCAGCGATACCGTCCCCAGAATCCCAGAATGCAGGATAAAATCAATACAGAAGTTGACCGAATGCTACAGGAGAATATCATTGAGCCCTCCGGGAGCCCATGGAGCTCACCTGTAGTCATAGTGCGGAAGAAAGATGGCAAGCCGAGGTTCTGCATCGACTTCCAGAAAGTCAATTCCGTCTCCATGAAGGATGCCTACCCATTGCCGTTCATCAACGCTATCCTGGACAAACTACGCCGTGTCCGATATATTTCCAGTATCGACTTGCGACAAGGATACTGGCAAGTCGCACTATCCGAGGACAGTAAACCGGTGACCGCCTTCACAGTACCTGGCCGAGGACTATTCCAGTTCCGAGTTATGCCGTTCGGCCTCCACGCCGCTCCTGCAACATTTCAGCGATTGATGGACACCATTATCGGACCGGAAATGGACCCATATTGCTTCGCATATCTGGATGATATCATCGTGTTAGGAAACACGTTTGAAGAGCATCTCGCTAATCTGCAGGAAGTGTTCCGTCGCCTTCGTGCAGCTAACCTGCGAGTCAATCCAGAAAAATGCCAGTTTTGGAGGAGATCACTCAAGTATCTCGGACATCTAGTGACGTCAGAAGGCATCAGGACAGATCCCGAGAAAGTGGCCTCCATTGTGGAACTAACAGCTCCCACCAACGTGCGAGGTTTGAGACGGTTCCTAGGAATGGCATCATGGTACCGACGATTTGTGCCGGCATTTTCTGAAGTAGCAGCACCGTTGCATCGGTTACTAAAGAAGAACCGCCGCTGGCATTGGGCACCGGAACAAGAGGAAGCCTTCCAGAAGCTGAAAACCTGCCTCACGGAAGCACCAGTCCTGACCTGCCCCAATTTCGACAGGCCGTTCAGCATGCAGACCGACGCATCCGATCAAGGCTTAGGAGTGGTCCTGACGCAGGCCACAGAGGACAACGAGCACGTCATCGCGTATGCTAGCCGATCCTTAACCACCGCAGAGAAGGCCTATTCCGTGACCGAAAAGGAATGCCTAGCGATTGTATGGGGAATCGAGAAGCTACGCCCTTACTTGGAAGGATACCACTTCACGGTCATCACCGATCATCAGTCTCTCCGCTGGCTGCATTCCATCAAGAGCCCTGCAGGACGCCTCGCCCGCTGGAGCATGTTCCTACAGCAATATGACTTTGAAGTCAAGTACCGCCGAGGAGGGCTGAATAAAGTGGCAGATGCTCTATCAAGAGATCCATCAGGCACGGAGACAGGAGAGCATGTCGAAGAGATGACCGCCGTCGAACCAGTAGCTGTCTGCACATGGTACGACAAAAAGAAAGAAGAAGTACAACGAAGTCCTGAGATGTTTCCAGACTATTGTATCCAAGAAGATCGCTTGTACCGCCATTTCTGGGACTCCAACGACCTGACAGAGCCAGAACTATCTAACCCATGGAAAATGTGTGTCCCTAAGCCGACAAGGGTCAAAATACTGCAGGAGATGCACGATGCACCCACCGCCGGCCATATGGGCATTGCCAAGACGATAGCCAGGATTGCAGCTCGCTATTACTGGCCAGGCATGTTCCGCGACGTAGCCAAGTATGTCCGGAGTTGTGATTCCTGCCAGAGATTCAAGCCGTCCCAGATGAAACCAGCCGGCAAGATGCAACCCTCGACTAACCGCCAACCCTGGGCATGCGTCAGTACAGACCTAGTTGGTCCGTTACTCCGCTCTACCCGAGGAAATACGTTCCTGGTCGTGTTCCAAGACCGATTCACGAAATGGGTTCAGTGTCGGCCTATCCGCAAGGCTACCGCCAAGGCCGTCACCCAAGCTCTCTACGAGGAGATCATTACCCGCTTCGGATGCCCGAAAGTAGTCCTCAGCGACAACGGAACCCAATTCACAGGGCACCTGTTCGAGGATATGCTGAAGGAACTTGGAATCAACCACCGTAGAACACCGCCATACACGCCACAAGCAAACCCAGTCGAGAGGGCCAATAAGACGCTCAAGACGATGATCGCAATACCCTGTGACCAGGACCACGGAAATGGGATTCGCATCTAGCCGACCTGTTGTTTGCCATCAATACCGCCCGCCAGGACTCCACCGGATATTCTCCAGCATTCCTGAACTTTGGAAGGGAGATGGAAGTACCAAAGGCGATATACAGACCGCTGGTACCACTCACGAAGGACGATGAAGGAGAAAATAACCAAGCCGAGGTCACAAGTCACACAGAGAGGCTCAAACACCTGCAGGAGACGTTTGAGATGGTCCGAATCAACCTGGCCAAAGCTTTCACCACTCAGAGCCGCCACTACAATCTCCGACGCCGAGAATGGCGATGCCATGTTGGCGATCAGGTAATGAAGAAGGAGCATCACCTATCGTCAGCCGAAAAAGGTTTTGCCGCGAAACTGGCTCCAAAATACTCCGGTCCATACACGGTGACCCACGTATTATCACCGGTGGTGTATAACCTGAAAAATCAGGCAGGCAAGCGGTTCTTACGAATCCATGTTAAAGATCTGCGCCCGGTCCATAGCCCAGATACCGAGGTGAACTAAGGGACATGTTACCCCCGGAAGGTCCACGTCACACAGCCAGCCGCCCAGAGGAGACCAACCCAGAGGAGACCAGCCCTGAGGAAACCAGCCCAAGAAGGACGACGCCCCGTGCCCCGATGTCAACGTGGTTACCTGACCCGCATGTCCCCGATGCGGAAGTTCAGCACCCATGTTGATGTCGTATCCTGACCCGCATACCCCGATGCGGATGTTCAGCACCCATGTCCATGTTGATGTCGTATCCTGACCCGCATGTCCCCGATGCGGATGTTCAGCACCCATTGATGCCGTAGGCAGACCCGTAGGATCAGGATGCGGATGCCAGCATCCAATCCAGGAAGATTTTTTTTTACTTCATTATTGTGGTATGACTATTTTTTTCAAATTTTTTTTTTGACTGGTAATGTTTTCTTGTTGTACAATGATCATTGTACACAGTAGTCCTGTTTGTTGCTCTCCGGCAACCAGGCAAAAGTTTATTTTGTTTAACATTTGGACTAATTTGAGGTCCACATTTAAGTTTATTTTTATTCCGTTTTTTTTGTATCAGGTGGACCTACCCCAAATAAAGGGTTCGTCTATCAAAGGGGGTAGGCACCTGGCGGGTTCCTGATGTAAATATTGAGTTTTTTTTGGTAGAGTTAATATTTTTGGGTAAAGGATAGAGATGAAGAAGAAAAAAAACCGCGAAGTTTCATGTAGCTATTGTTTGTTCAAATTCCGTCGAGGGCCATCCGGGCTCACAGGTGTTAACATAAAAAAAAAAGAGGTTTTTTTTTTCCCCGAAGTAGGAAGGGTGTGTAACGAAGTTACTAAGGTTCCAAGTATTTACAATAGTTTTTCATCCATTTCAACAGTATTACAAGCTCCAGGTATAAATAAGCCATATCTCCGTTAATAATAATCAGAAAAATATCATTCTTGTCCGACATAAATTCGCAAAGCATGAATTACACCTTTCGTAATCAATAACCCTCCCGAATCAATTACGTAAAAAACACATCGGTACAACTAGTGAAACAAAACAATCGTACGTCACCCGCCCCACTCTGGAGCAAGCACATGAATCGAACGCAAAACTCGAGAATCAAAGTATCCACTGAAGATCGCATTCATTCACGTACGAGCCAACAGTCCGATCGCCACCCAACACAGCTGAGTCTAGACAGAGACGCGCGCACCGAGCTGACGTCACAGCCGTCGCCACCGAGAACATGACACTGTCTCCGAGCAGCCGTTGACGTCACGAGGGAAGGGAGGCCGATATTCTGGACGTTGGATCAAATGCCCGAGAGAGCAGGCAGTCGTTCCGAAGCAGCGAAACCAGCCAACACGCCAAGGAGAGAGTTCCGCCAGAATTACGAGAGTACAGCGGAGGCGCACGCACCGAGCTGACGTCACAGCAGTCGCCACCAAGAACATGACACTGTGTCCGAGCAGCCGTTGACGTCACGAAGGAGGGGTGGCCGATATTCTGGGTAATTATTCTGTGAAGGTATAATTTGTATCGCAAAACGGCGCGCGCATATAAGTCGATCAGGAAGGATTTGGAAAAGAGGGAGAAGCTGGCCGTAGTTCCGTTTTGGCAAATTTCAAAGATTCAGTAGCTTGCCCAGCCCAGCAGAAGCAGCCACGCGTCCGACTAGAGTCCAGAGTGAGAGCCAGAGACCGAAGCAGTCCACGACCGTTCCGAGCTTTGCCGACGAAGTAGGATCGGAGTTAGGGTAAATATTGTATATCGGAAATTTTGTAAGTCCCAGGTCTGATTTGCGCATGATCAAACAATAGCCGTCAGAGGCCCATGTTCCCTTTATTGATGCGCGGATAGAGTTAGTCGTGTTTGAGAGCCTAAACGAACCACCACGTACGCCGAGTAATAACCCGTGGCCGTCAGCCCAGTATAGCAGATCCGGTGAGTCATTTAATTCCCTTTACAACAAGAGCAGGCTAGTAATGTGATACAGGTGGCTAACTTAAAAGCACGGGTGGAGGTCGCATAGAAGAGGTAGACATTTCTCGCGTCTCAACTTCCTGCGCTCCGACGTGACTTTATAGACAGAGATAGGAAGCACGGGTGGAGGTCGCATAGAAGAGGTAGACATTTCTCGCGTCTCAACTTCCTGCGCTCTAACGTGGCTTGATGTTAAGACAGAGATAGGAAACACGGTTGGAGGTCGCACAGAAGAGGGTAGACATTTCCGCGTCTCAACTTCCTGCGCTCCGGCGTGTCGGTTTTGAGGGATTAGTAAACACGGTTGGAGGTCGCACAGAAGGGTAGACATTTTCACGTCTCAGCTTCCTGCGCTCCGGCGTGTCGGTTTGTAAGGGATTCGTACACACGGTTGGAGGTCGCACAGAAGGGGTAGACATTTCTCACGTCTCAGCTTCCTGCGCCCGGCGTGTCGGGTTTTAAGAGATTAGTTACACGGTTGGAGGTCGCATAGAAGGTAGACATTTCTCACGTCTCAGCTTCCTGCGCTCCGGCGTGTCGGTTTTCAGGGGTATAATATATTGGTAAACACGGTTGGAGGTCGCATAGAAGGGGTAGACATTTCTCACGTCTCAGCTTCCTGCGCTCCGGCGTGTCGTAAGTAGGAGTTAAAAATAATGGTTACACGGTTGGAGGTCGCATAGAAGGGTAGACATTTCTCGCGTCTCAGCTTCCTGCGCCCGGCGTGTCGTAAGTGAAAGGGGATAAAGTTAACAGTAAACACGGTTGGAGGTCGCACAGAAGAGGTAGACATTTCCCGCGTCTCAACTTCCTGCGCTCCGGCGTGTCTTGATCAGGGAAAGACAGAGAGGGGAATAAAGCTAGGCAGGATAGGTTAGGCTAGCCTCACGTGGAGCATTACGCCCGCTATTGAAATTAGTTGCTTTGGCCGTCTGTGAAGACATGCATTTGATACCCGTTGTTGCCTTGCCCCGTTTTGAGCTTGCATACTAATCCGTACGACCCCTAAAACTCACATTAAATACCCGCTGTTGCCTTGCACCCATTGTTGAGCTTTATTACGAATCCGTACGATTTCCCCCCCCCTAAAACTCACATTAAATACCCGCTGTTGCCAAACACCCATTTTTGAGCTTTATGACGAATCCGTACGATTCCCCCCCCCTTTTTCACAAGAGCTTATGGTTATTACGTGGACTCCGCCTACGTTAAACACACCCTTCCCGCTTGGTATCACTATTTAGTGCTTGATCTGTGTTCATTTATTTTGTAAATAACTTGAGGCTGACTACAGCCGCCCTGACTGTATTGATTATTAATATACCTGTTTATCCTGTTTTAGTGTTCTTTCATTGATTGTTTTGAGTAGAATTTGAACATCTAGTGCGCAGTCGCCACCCAGGTTCGAAACCCAGTTAAAGGCAATTAAAGCCTGCCTTGCTGGCCCTGTTACAGTGTCACGACTATATTGACCCCTGGAGTGTCTTTCTTCACTGAGACTGCCCGGAGCACAAGTGGCCTTTTCCACTATAAAGCTAAAGGTGGCGCCCGAGGAAGGCCGAGAACAGTGAAAGGCGCCAAAGTTTGATAATAGGGGGAGAAACCGCTTTACAATTGGCAAGTAGAATTTATTCTCAACGGTATCCAGATAGAAGGCATCCAGATGAAAGATCTTTCCGAAAGGTCCTGACACGATTTGTTGAAACTGGAAGTATCAATTATTCTAAACATGGGCGCATCAAGCCAGCTCCTAATGAAGATAAAGAATGGCAAGTTCTTCTTGCTGTTGAAGAAGATCATCGTAGGAGTCAACGACAAATTGGTGAAATAGTGGATATAAGTGAGAGATCAGTGCAACGAATTTTGAAGAAACATCGCTTTCATTCTGAGAAAAGAGTGGAATTTTGAAATTGGGCTATGGGAGAAATTCGTCGAAACGAATATTTTTTCAATAACATTTTATTGTCAGATGAATCGACATTTCATAAAAATAGATTTGTGAATCGACATAATTACCATTATTATTCGACAAAATATCCCCACTTATTGAGACAGGTGGATTATCAACATAGGTGGTCGATAAATGTCTGGGGAGGCATCATTGGAAAATATGTAATTGGTCCATACTTTTTTGAGAGATGTATCAATGGAACAATGTATCTCAATTTCTTACGAAATGATTAACCAGGTTTGTTAGAAGATATTCCTCTTGACCTCCGCAATATAATGTCGTTACAACATGATGGCTCCTGCTCACTATTCGGCAGAAGTGAGAGATCATTTAAATGAAATATTTTCCAATAAATGGATAGGACGGAATGGGCCTGTCAGGTGGCACGCTAGATCACCAGATTTAACAAAACTGGATTTTTTCTTATGGGGATACAAAAAAATATGTTTTCGTCGAGCCACCAACTTCTTCCGAAAATATGAGACTTAGAATAACGAATGCTTTTCGCAGCATTACAACAGCTGTCTTGCGTAGGGTAGAACAGTCTTCCAAACATAGACTTCAGCTCTGCATTCAAGAAAATGGAAGACATGTTGAACATATTTTATAGAAGTTTCATTAACAACCTTCATTAAACTTTCCCTTAGTTTGCCAGTTGACAATTTAAATATCTAGAACTTAAGCTCCGACTTCAATTCATGAATATACACCATAACATGAAAAAAAATATTATTGGTAATATTCATAATGTTTTTCATTTAATCGTGTTTGGTTTAATATTGCTCGATTTATGTGTAAAATTCTGCATCCAATGAATAAAATAATTTTCCAATTAAGAAAAATGTGATACTTACATTTATTTCTTGAAAAAATATTTATAAGGACACCTTGTAATGTACATAATCAAAACATATATTCTTTCCAGTCGTCAAATGGATTTCGCTTTGAAAAAAGTCGTTCATTCAGATTATAGCGAAGTAATATGAAAACTTGCCATTTTTTCGAAAAAAAGAGCTGTTTTAAAAAAAACTAGTAAACATAACCATAGGGAATACTTGAGGACATTTGTAGAGCCTTTGTTGGCGCTTCTATGGATCGATAATATACAGGGTGTTCCATTTAAAATAAGGAAGATTCTGCAAATTTTATTTACAATATGTGTTAAGCGGTTTTTCATACCCTGTATATCACAGGTCGATTTCAGATATATCGTTTGAGAGAATCACCAATTTAGAATATTTGACAAAAAAAAATTTCAATTAGACTTGGCACAACTTTATAATTTCAAATAATCTGAGTGACGAATATTGGGGAAAACCTGTCATGCTAGAAATCTCGAAAAACCGTCAATATTTCCGAAGTGAAGATATACATAAAGTATGACAGACAATTTCTTTATTTTGTCGAGCTCGAGCAATAAGGTAATATTATAGAAATATAGATTCCTATCTGTTTCCTAAATAGAGATATGGAACATGGCGCCACTGTTGCAGGACCCTATATAGTCCATGTAACAATTATTCGTAATGAATTTTCGGTTAAGGCATTGAGTTTTACATAAAGGCACCGGCAGGTTGACGAGAGCCTTATCGATATCTAAGCAAGCAAAGTCGTGCGCGTTCAGTACTTGGATGGGGGTCCACCTAACAAGGAGGGTGCGCGTTTAAAATGCCCTAATATCTATAGCGTAGTAGCATATTCGCAGCTGCAGGCGTCTTATCAATGAGAACGAGATAAGACGATAGATACGCTGTCCTTCGTAGGAGAGGTTAAGATGGCCGTCCCGAGTTTATATATGTTGAGCTCGTCAAAAAACCCTACCTCTGAAACAACAGATGATTCGGTTTCCGGTTGGGAAAAGTGTGATCACCAGCGTCGGTGTTCAGCCCTGGTCGCAGAAATAGGCCGACGTTAAATAAAGCAATGAAAAAGTTTAACATAATAATTACGGGTTTAAAGAAGATGTATTCTTTAAATTCAAAATGTTTAAACAAATGTTCTTTCCGCAACTTATTTGCAAAGAACTGGAAGTCGATTGTGAGGTTAAGAAGACGGGGACCTAAGCTTTTCAAGTGTCATCCGAATCACTAAAATGAAGTATAATTCTTGGATCGGCAAACTGAAGAACATAAGTCCAAAATGGCTACTTTACAGGAAGAACAATAAACCGAATAAACTGAGAATGTAGGTATTTCATTTCACAAAATAGAGCTTTAAATCTTATTCTAGTTACTAATCTTAAAAACACTCGTAGTAGTATTTGTATGACTTATCTCACACAGATCTTCAATTTTATTCACTCAAATATATTAAACTACAGTAAATGAATATTTGAATGTATAAAACTACGGTAATTTCTCAGAATGAAGTATTGGGTGGACATTAAACCCATAAATTTGTGAAAGTCAGTGAACAAAAACTCAATTATTTCATTATAGTACTCACATAACTACAGAAAACACATATTAATTTATTATATCTAGATAAAAACTATAATTAAAACATTATTTTTAAATTGATGGCTCTTTCTCGTTTTCTAAGATATCAGGATCAGTGTTACGTTAATTCTCAAATGTGGGTTAATTTAAATAAAAAGCATGAAAAACATCTGGTACCAAAGGAAGTAACGATACTAAATCACCTTTTTTCTGTTCTGAAATAGATAATGGTGGTATTGGTACTGAATATCTTCTTCTTTTCATATCAATAAATCAAAATGGAATCTCTCTGCCTAAAGTATTTTTGTAGGCGATGAGGCCAAACTGCTTTTTGTGGCGCAATCATCTCTTCTTTAACCATTCAAATTGGTGGCCATCAGTGTCCTTGGTCCTTAATATCAAAGAGCACTTCAGAAAAAAAAATCGAAAAGATTTGTGGACTTCATTTCAAAAACTTGAAATTTTTTGCCGCTGGATTTTATTAACTGTATCCAATCATGTGGATGATAGATCTGTGATCAACTTCTTGGTGGCTATATTCAGAAACCATAAACTCATGATCTATTGTACTGATATCTGTGTTTTGTAGAACCCAAGTGAACATTGCACTGTCATGGGAATTTTTATTCTGACCTCCACAGTTATCAGAGTATAGTATGACGTGTTTGGTGTTTGCAGGTACGTAGTTTAGCAGATGCTTTTAAATGCAAGGTGCAATCTGTTTTGCTCCTCGTCCTGCGATCGTCTCGTACCATACATAGCATACAGCACCTCCAGTTTTCTTATTATGGAGGGTTTAATTAGAAATCCATAGCTGGCGTTTATGAAGAGCAATCGAGGAACTACAAAATGGTGTTGATTAACATATCTACGAGTTAAAAGTGTGACGCTATCTTACTCATCATTAGCATATCAATAATCCGAGTCTAATCGTTTCTCTCCATAGGCCTGATCCGCTACTACCTTATGTTGATCATGCTTAACCAACTTGGCTTTAAAAATCTCGTCCTGGGCAAGTTGTGTTTATATTAGGAATTTGTCACATGTGAAACAAGTATCTTCGCTTGGCTTTCAACTTATGAATTTCCAGGCCATGAATTTTATAGATTTTTGTATTCTTTACAGAGCGAACTATACATTTTTTGGTTAAATGAGAAGGTACATACTTTCTAGTGTTATGGCTTCCGTAAGACGAAATGACATAATGTGCTGCGATCTCTCCGCGTTTCAAGTCAGATACTTTATTTTTAGGTACGACTTTCTCATGCATGTCATCGGTTCTATGGACGTTCTTTCCTTGAGAGGCACTGTTTTGATAAAATTGCCACTTTCATCCAAAATACTTCGAGTTAGCAGCCTAGGCAAACAGACTCTCCTTTACCATGAATAGGTTAAACATAGTTATAAGTTTTTATCCTAAATATTTTGTTTTTCCAGATCTAATGCACGTATTCTTCCAGAAGCTTTTCCTCAACTCCCATTCAAGACGCCTTGTACGCTAATCTTTGATATATGATCCCATTCTCCAATATTACGCGAATATAGCTTGCCTATCATTTAATGATATACTTTCCTTACATTCCATTCTGCACGTCGACAGTTCCTTTATTGCTCGTTCAGGTATCACTTTGCCTTTCAACGTCCTGTAACACTGGCCCATATCACGCTTTTTGTTTTTTTTTCTTTTAAAGACGTAGGCTGATTTTGACACAATATTGATAGGTATCGAAGGGGAACAGAAATGTCTTCGACTTCTGAACCAGCTGAGGAATGTTTTCCATTATTGGAAGGGTAATATGGATCGTCGACTGAGTCATCACTGAAAAAATGTGTCTCACATCTGCAGATGTTGTAGGGGGCTGTTAATA